>JAFIRS010006317.1:0-39500 GCA_018342105.1 Gonioctena quinquepunctata
GAAACTTTGAACATAGCCCAGAACTGAATAAAATGCAATAATAATTGGCTTTCTTGTCCATCTGTCTGTTAGTTTGTCTGAATTAATGATAATAATAGTAGTAAAAAGCAATTCATTTCTGAATAACTTTCCGATGAACTAAAGACTTGAAACTTTGAACATAGCCCAGAATGGAATGAAAATGTAATATTAAATGAATTTTGTCTGTCTGTTCGTTGTTGTTGTGGGGTTCTTCCATGAGCGACCCCAGAGGTAGACGCATCGAGAACATCCTCGATAATGAGAATATTACCATTTTAAATTCAGGAGAAGCAACATATTTCAGTGCACGGTCCTCCTCCTTCTCTTCAATGGATCTTTCGATGTGTACCCCAAATATTGCCCCAATTCTAACTTGGAAGCCACTTGATGACCTGCACTCTAGTGACCACTTTCCTATACAATTAACAATTGATATTCCACCTCAACAAATCAACGGTGGAAAGAAGTGGCTGATGAAGAAAGCGAACTGGGAGGAATACTCACAACTGGTATCCATCCCGGATCCTGAGCTCTACGAAGAGACTGACCACGCTGTAGAAGCTATAACATCCTCTATTGTGAATACTGCACACTTATCCATACCTAAATTGAATGGTATTAGATCTTCAAAAGCGGTCCCATGGTGGAACGAAAATATTAAACAAGCTATGAAAGATAGAAAATGGGCCCTCAAAACCTTTCGAAGATCCCCCTTCCCGGAAAATCTGGTGGTATTAAAAAAACTGAGAGCCCGTGCGCATAGGCTAATCAAAGAGAGTAAAAGAACCTCCTGGGAAAAATATGTGTCTTCTTTAGCTGCGGATACTCCTGTTTCGGAGGTCTGGAGGAGAATAAGGTCTTTCTCGGGAAAAAACTTCTACAACTCCCCCCAAGCTTTAGTAGTGAATGATACTATGATAACTACTGATCAGGAGATGAGTGAAGCCTTTGCCGACCATTATGAATCTGTGAGCAGCTCACTTAACTACGACCCGGATTTCCGAATGATTAAGGCTATAGAAGAAATGCGAACAGTTGACATTGAAACTGATACGAGTTTGTACTACAATGACCCCTCTAGCCTCCATGAACTAGATTTTGCACTAAGCTCCTGTAAGAAAAGCGCTCCTGGATATGATGATATAACGTACGCTATGATACAACACCTAGCTCCTAACTGCAAAGACAACCTCCTGAAATTATATAATGAAATATGGGCATCGAAAGTATATCCTAACAACTGGAAAGTAGCCATAATAATACCTATCCCAAAAAACAATGGCATATCTACGGACCCAAAGCAATATCGGCCAATCTCATTGACCTCATGCCTGGGCAAGATCTTTGGAAAAATGATAAATGTCAGACTAACCTGGGTACTGGAATCGAATTCATTCTTATCGAAGTTTCAAGTAGGCTGTCGTCGAAATAACTCAAGCAAGCCTTGATTGCAATTGAGTCAGAAATTCGGAAAGCATTTGATGAAAGAGAACACCTCGTAGCTGTCTTTCTGGATCTTCAGAAGGCTTACGATATGACCTGGAGGGATGCGATAATAAAACAACTCCATCTACTTGGACTTCGGGGTACTTTACCAATGATAGTGAATAGCTTTCTTCTTGATAGATTCTTTTTAGTGAGATCTGGTAGAAATTTGTCATCTCGCAGGCTACTAGAAAACGGTATACCACAAGGATCCATCCTTGGCGTAACTCTTTTCTCAATTGCCATCAACGCACTCATTGAGAACCTACTCAACTCCATAAATGCCGTGCTTTATGTGGATGACCTCACCATCTATAGTCGACATTCTTCAATGAATTATTTAAATAACTCTCTTCCAGAGGAACTGAATAGACAACAAGAAATGGCAAGATTGCGTGGCTTCAAATTTTCTCCCTCAAAATCCCATGTCGTCCATTTCTGTAGGTTGAGATCCCCACATATCGAACCCCGCCTTTTCTTAGATGACCAACGTATATCAATTAAAGCTGAAACGAAATTATTGGGCATAATATTCGACCAAAAGCGCTCGTGGAAACCCCACATCAACTACCTGTCCACAAGATGCCGTGAAGCCATCAACGTCATGAAATGTATAGGAAGTATAAGATGGGGTTCGGATAGAGAAATATTACTAAAAGTTTACCAAGCACTTGTCCAAAGCAGAATTGACTATGGAAGTATTATCTACGGATCCGCATGCCAGTCCAGTCTAAAACTTTTGGACACAATACAAAACACTGCAATCCGCATTGCAACAGGAGCCTTCAGGACAAGCCCTATACAATCAATCCTATGTGAATCCTCTACTATGCCCCTCAAAATCCGCAGGGAAATGCAAACCTTAACATATGGTGCAAAAATGCAGTCCCTACCCCGACACCTTAACCACAGCTCCTTCGAGTATAACAATGACACCACCGGCAGACGATCTAGAGTGTCCAAACCGGCTTCCACCCGGTTTTCTGAACTTTTGGAGAAACACTCAATCATTGACCAGCCCAATATCATGCAATTATCCCAAAATATTGCACCATGGATGAGAACTCCCCCTCGTATACTCCTTAGTACATGGAAAAAAGAGCATACTCCCCCATCAACCTACCGGACCCTTTTTCAGGAACAACTGTCACTCTATGAACACTACCTCTTAATATATACAGATGGTTCCAAAACTAACTGAGGCACAGGGGCAGCTATAGTCTTGGGAAACCACTCTCACTCGTGGACAATGAGTCCCAGTACCAGTATCCTCTCTGCTGGAATGTATGCAATATGGCAGGCCCTTCTGTACTTCTCTCACGACAAACATAAGCATTGCCTAATTTGTACAGATTCTCTCAGTTCAATGTTAACAATTCAAAATCGCTTTAGTCATAATGAATGGGCAGTGAGAATACTGGAAATAATTACACATCTCGATTCAACTGACAAAAATGTGGTCCTCATGTGGATCCCTGGACACTGCAACATTCCAGGAAATGGAATGGCAGATGACGCCGCGAGGAGTGCAACAAATAGAGAAATGGACAAAGGAATACCAGTCTTCCTTAACGACCACAAAAGTTTTTTCAAGGAAAAGTGCTACGAAGAATGGCAAACAATATGGAATAATGTAGATAGCCCCCTGAGACTTTCGAAACCATCCGTAAAAAAATGGTTCTATCCAAATGATCTATCCAGACGGGAACAAGTAGTACTGTGTAGAGTTAGAATTGGTCACACAAATCTGACTCACCTGTACCTTCTAGCCGGGGCAAGGAGACCAAGATGCGAAGTGTGCCAAACTCGTTTAACAGTCGAGCATTTTCTGAATTGTCAAAACTTCCAACTACAGAGAGATATCGTTGGCCTAGAAGCTGAAAGAAGCCTCGTACTACGTAATGAGAAAGAAGCAATCAAGAACCTACTTTCCTATCTCAAGAGTAAAAATATGTTCCTTAGAATTTAAATGAGCGGTAGAAAGAGCAAATGACCACAGCAGTCGAAGCTCTATGAAAAAAAAAAAAAAATAAAATAACTGATTTTATTCCAAATTGTTTGTTTGTTTGTTCCAAATTTAAATTTTCAACGTAGTTCTTCCCAAAATTATTTTTTTTACAATCTCTCTCACTTGTTGATTCTCTCCCCTTGATACCAACACATTTTGTTTTTCTTCTCGAATTTTAGATTTTGACACACTATTTGTAGCACTTTTCATTATTTTTCACTTCTTCTACAGTTTTTATTTATGAAACTTTTCTAACTACCTTATAATCTATACACAATACATGTAAAATTATTCTTTCGACGTTTCTGCTTTTCTATATTTTTCAAAATTAGTAATTTTGCATCAAGATCTCTCCTGGCATCTCATTGGCTGTTGTGTTCAGATCCAATTCCATATACAGGATGTTTGAACTTTTAATATTTTGTTATCTGCTTGTGATCAAAAATATATTCATATATTTTGCTTTCTGAAAATTTCAAAATCATGCCAATTGATTGTAATGTTGAAAACATGTTCATTTCAAACATAGGTATCGATTAATATTATACAGGGTTTCAGAAAAAAGGTAGAATCTTCAGAAAAACTGTAAAATAACAGCACAGATTACCAAATGGATTTTTTTTTTATTTATGGTTTTTTTCTTTATTATTATTATTATTTGAACTCTTTAAACAACTAACCTACTTCTAAACATAACAAATTATATATATATATATATATATATATATATATATATTTATATTAAATATTATAATAAACTCTTAGCAACCTAATGAAAAATATTCAAGTTATCCATTTGTTTATAAATATTCTTAAACGTTGTGAAATGCCTTTGTCTGACAAAACTGATAACGATTGAGAATATTTACTCGATTTTGTTAACTTTAGAAATTTTTTAGTCACAAAATAATCAACTTTTAAACAATTTCATAGCATAATATTATTGAATATAATATAAACACATATTTCAATTTTAGCGATGACGACGATTCAGTTAAAGAAGTTGGAAAGTAGCAGTGATGTTCCAGACGTACAAAGTATGCCCGGAAAACCCTTCTTGAATGAAAATGATAGAGATGACAATTTGCCTGCCGTGAATTAGAGACAATGATATAAAATATAATATTGAAAACGAAATCTAAAAATTGAACAACAGCTACATTTCACAAAAAAGGACTATAACAAAACGACAACGTTACGATATGCCCATTGAAAAATAAAGAAAAAGATCCAAATGGCAGTTGTTGGAAAGCCTGACATGAAAGAAAACTGCAACGGGAATTGCGAAACAAATTACCAAAAAATATAAATAGAGACAGACAAAAATAAATAAACACGGAATACTGGAAATTAAACAAAAAAGAACAAAAACATTTCGTAAAGCCGAAATATAAATATAAATTTCATGGACAAACTTTCTATCAAAGTTAACAAATATCTAAATATACTAACAGAACATGGATTTATCTCTTACATAATCTCCCCCACCGGAGTTAATGAACATACTAGCAATACAATTGATCATAATTAAAAAAACACCTCACAAAATACTTACAAGCTTATGAGATCACTACACAACATTCAATGAATCAATCCCGAAAAAAAAACTGAACAAAAAATGAATTCAACAAAAAAAAACAACTATCAAAAATCAGAAAAACTGCTCAAAAACGAAGTGTGGGAGGAAATTACAAAAAAAAACGAGATGCAAAATCTGCCTACACTCATCTCACTAACAAATTCGAAACGGTAAGTAAATTACCTACCTATCTATTTCATCCAATATAAATCTTCACAAAGGTGAAAATGATATTGCCTCATTGTCTGTCTATTCCTCTGTACGATTTTCTGTCACAGTATTCCAAAAATTTGAACGATAAACCTGGAATTGAAAGAAATATTTGGCGACCCTAAACTATTTAGGTGCTGAAAAATTCGAAAATATTTTGTATGGGGTCAATTTTGAGGGTCCTAACCGCAAAAAACTTTTTAAAAAATTATAAAAAACTGCATTGTCCCCCTCTTCTCCTGAAGCGAATGTAAAGTAAACGTCGAAGAAAAATTAAATGAAACTTTCGAAAGTACGGCATTTCTAAGCAATAGGGGGAGTAACCCAGTTTCTAAAAAGTGTTCAACATTTGAAGAAAGTTTTCCTACAAAGTGGAATATGGAAGGTTTTTGGGTGATCACTCAAAGAACATGTTAACACAAACATTTCAATTCATTAGTCGAAGTTATGTTTCGGGATTATAAGTATATGCCCATATTCAGTTGATAAATCATTTCTGCGTTTACATGTATACGATACGAGGAAAATACTTAGTTAATGACATTTCTTCTTGCAATAATAATATGTCATATTCACAGGAACTTATAACGTACAACATTTGGGGTTGGTGCCTCAATATAAACATTATTTCATTATTCTTGTGAGTATACCTTTGAACTATGCAATGTCGTCGTATTTTCTGGCAATTATGAATACAAAAAAATTGGTATTGTTTGTATGTTCTTTCAATCCGACCAAAATGATTAAAGTAGTATAGCTATACCACTATGAGCCCAGATGACCTCAGAGCTCCGGTGCTGACCCAATAGATTCTGCCACTGGTTTGGGGACTGCCACTGGTTTGGGGACCACCGCTGGTTTGGGGGTGGCCACTGGGTTGTGATTGGTCCCAGCTGGTATGTGTGTGTAGGTGGAAGGTAGTGGGATTGAGAGTGGGGGCAGGGAGAGCTGTGATAGGTCGTGTCAGTGGTGATAGCCGTCAACCGCTATCCAATAGCCGAGCAGCCTTCTTGAAATGGGAGTGGGTGGGGTCACAGTCCAATAGCCACATTTGTCAACCACCATCCAATGGCTGCATTTGTCAGTCACATTGGTCGGCCGTCAACCAATGTTCAATCGAGGAAGTGAATGGTGGTCATTTGGGAAAGTGGGAGGAGCCACCAGTGTTCAGGAAATACCTCGATGGAACGGTCATGACACATATACAACCAACAAATCGATGCAAATCTGAGCAGCCGTTTTGACATCAGCAGTTTTGTTAGCAGTTGTTTATTTAAGCGACCGGATGTCGGCATACTTTGAAATATTGAACATTGCGGTTTGTTTACATTAACTCAGATAATTTTTTTTTGGAAATTCTTATCGACGCATCGCATCCTACACCGTCCTGTGGACTAAATACGAGGGTTGATAGCCGATGGCAGCAGATTGAGGGATTTTGGGACGTCAACTTCAAGAGTTCTTGCCGCCAGTCTTTTGATTAATCAACCTTTTCGTTTCAGCTACTGATACAGGTTTTACAGCATCCAGCTTAGTTCTACGTTATATGTAGATTTGTATACCAATCAACCCTTCTCCTACAGGATCCTGCACGCGTGTGCTTTGGTGTGTGGGATTGTTTAAGCCAATTTTTTTTCTCCTCTGAGTCTGGAGGAGAGCCCCCGCATCGTCGGAAGCTCACTGACGTGATATCCCTCACAAACCGCGATTTGTGACAGATACACTGAAGCAAGACGTCAACCAGATTGAACCCCAAGATCACACACGCGTGAACCTCAGTGCACGGGTCTTTCTGCGACTAAAAACGCATCAGTTACACTGCGGTGATAGGTGTAAACACGTGTTATTATTAATAAATTCTGTCCATAAAACTAGAGGTTTCAGTTCATGGGTGTCGAATATGTGTAGGGATCGTAGGTGCCTCTGTACGACCGTAGCCTAAGCCCAATGATGTGCCTGCAGTTGTACACGTTATATAGTTCTGTTTAGGGGAAATTTTATTAAGATGGATCACGGTACGCGCTTGATTTTTAGGGAGTAAATTCACTTTTGACATCCCTCCATGTCCTACAATTTACGCTCGAGGACTCGCCTCAGAACACAAATTCAACAAACTTCATGTGTACTTCATCCCGTTGAAAGTATCACGCGAGTTTCATCCAACCAATCTCCTGTTTGTTCTCCATATGAGAATCGTGATCTGAGTCAGAGGGAAACTTCCACTGATTTTTTTTTCAATAGGCCGTTGAGAGCCTCAAGTGATATTTTGAATTTTGGCGATAGACCCGCCATGGTAACTCATACCCCGATAAATAATGGCTCACCACGCCAAGTAATGGAAGCCTTTCAAAATTCAGAACGTAATGAGTATAGTTCAGGGGCTTCCAGCCCACTCAATTTTTTTAACCAATTCTCAATAAATTTAGGTATGGATGAAATAAGAATATTCGAGTCAAACCGCCCTCGCACTCCAGACAATGATACAATTATATCAGAGCTCAACCTCCCCAGAGCTAGCAACGGGCCCCCGATCGAAGGGGTCCCGCCTGCACGCGAGGCCGTTCATCAAACGGCCGGCCCACCCGAACTCTCTGCTACTCGGCAGGTGGTATCGCAGGAGGAACAGGAAGAATGGAAGTTATTCTCAAGGTTTGACGAATTCCGCGGAATGAAACGGAAGAGAACGGTAATTAATGCCGGTGAAAAAATCTCACCGCCCCCTTCCCCTGAAGATAATCGACCTGTTTCGAGACATTCGGCTTTGTACAAACGGCATCAAATTTTTTTCCAACAGTTCCATTGGAATATTGAGAGAATTGGAAACAAATTTGGGACATTTGAAAACTTGCCGTAATTTCATAAAAATTTAGGGGTGGGGGGTCCGGGGTTGGCTGCTAGAGAAAATCTTAAAAGCCGAGTCATTTGGGAAGATTTTGAATCGACGTTCCGGGGACTAGTTCGTACAGGGGTAATCATAAATTTGGCACATAAGATACCATTAAGTTTTTCAAAGACGCCTTCAGCCTTTTCAAACGCCGAATTGGCAACATGTTGAAAAAATTCCTCATGCTGAGTTAATACTTGTTTTTGCGGGGCATTCGTCAAAATGGGCTTGGATAGGAAAAAACTCGATTTAAAATATCTCGGTACTAAAAACCAAGTGATTGATAGGAACAGATTTACAGGGGTGGTTCAAGGAATTTGTTGTAGATAAATTGGGCAATAAATTGGAGGAATTTTGCGGGAACGACAGCGGGTGGGCATTCCAAAAAAATCGTTAATTTGAAAGTAAATATTAATCAAAGGGGGTTCATCTTTCATCGAACTTCCACAAGCCATGATGAAAAAACGTGCTTGTATTAACGTGCGTAATACTGACGACAATAATTGTTTCGGATGGGCGGTCGTTTCCGCTCTGTATCCTATTGAAAAACATGCACAGCGTACATCAAATTACCCTCATTGGTCAACCGTACTGAATATAGAGGGGTTAGAATTTTCCATCACTATCGGCCAAATTTCAAAATTTGAAAAACTCAATAGTATTTCGGTGAATGTTTATATTTTTGAATTGGTTAAATCATCAGCAAATAACGATGATGACGGACATACATTTTTCACAACTGTACCGAGACTTACAAAAGAAAAATTGGCTCGACATGTCAACCTACTCATGATTCAAAATAAATATTTGGTGAAATTAAATGACTACGAGGGGCACCGCCTGAAATTGACGAAGACCATGACGAATAGACAGACATTAAATTCCATTATTGTTGGATAAAAGACCTTTCCCGATTGGTCAATCACCGAATAAGTAAGGATGGTCATAAAAAAAATCATTCGCGACAGATTTTTTTGTTATTTTCGTTATCAGGAAAAATTAGACAATCATACTGTTGATTGTGAAAAAGCCAATCATTACAAAATTTCCTTTCCAAAATATGACCATGTCGAGTTTAAAGATTATGTTCACAAAGAAATGATGCCATCTGCGATATATGAGGGTTTTGAATCGATTTTGGGACCGTTTGAGTCCAAAACATCGAAATTTCGAAAACACATTCCCTATAGCGCAGGCTTATATTTCAAATGTAATTATGATAGCACTCTGTCATATTACGATAGGCATCGAGGTTTGGATTTGATGGAGTGGTTCGCGGAACAATTGAAATCCATAGCAAAATTCGTAAAAGGGAAAATTCGAAAAATCGTTCCCATGTCCGTTAATTTCATTCGTACGGCGGCAGATTCGACTTGCCATCTCATTATTCGGAATATCGCGAAAGGAAAACTATAAACAATAAACAAGGAAAACTATATATCTTTCACACAATACGACGAACAGACATCAAATTCCGTTTCATTGATTCTTTTCGATTCATGGGCGCAAGCCTGGACGAGTTGGTGCGCACACTCGGAGTGGAAGATCTCTGTAATACAAAGCGCGAATTTCAAAATTTAAACAATGAACAATTTTCACTAATCACGCGCAAAGGGGTATTCCCCTACGACTGGATTCCATGGAGAAATTAGGGATAACAGCGTTGCCAGATATCGGCAAATTTCAGAATCAGCTGAACGATTGTGATATCTCTGAGCATGAATACCAACATGCCCAGAAGGTCTGGCAATCGTTCGATTCGGCAACACTGGGCGAATACTCTGACTTGTAAATTATACCGATATCCTTCTGTTATGTGACGTTTTTGAGAATTTCCGGCAATTGGGTCACGACACTTATGGACTCGACCCCGCTTGGTACTATACCATACCTGGCTATTCGTGGTCATGTATGTTAAAGTACAATAAATGCAAGTTGTATATTATGAAAGATGTCGACCTGCTTCTATTCATCAAGAAAGGGATTTGGGGCGGTATAAGCCAGTATTGTAATCGATTCTCATAGGCTGATAAAGAATATATGGGGGAGAGGTACGATCCTCAACACCCTCCAAATATTTATTATACATGGACGTGAACAACCTCTATGGATGGGCTATGAGGGAGTATTTGCCCTCTGGAGCGTTCAAATGGATCGAAAACTTCGATTCTCTGAACTTTCTGGAGGTGTCAGATACTTCTGTTATCAGCTACATCCTCGAAGTGGATTTGGAATACCCCGAAAATATTCATGATGATCACAAAGATTTTCCACTTTGTGCAGAACATCAAACTCCTCCTGGTTGAAAATTACCAAAATTGATGACCACCGTATACAACAAGGAAAATTATGTCGTACACTATAGAAATTCAGAACGGGCGTTTGAGAACCGTCTTATTCTTAGAAAAATTCACAGGGTGTTGCACACAAAATTACGCGCCTAAGCAACAACCACTTTTGGAGAAAATAACTATAAATTAGCTATAAACGGTATTTTCGTTTAAACGATGGAAAACATCAGGAAGCAGAGAGTGGTGAAAATATTCGATAAATGGGAGGGCAGATATGGAGCGAGAAATTCAATAGGTACCCCGAAATTTTTCAACCGAACCATTTTCGATGAAAACTTGATGGCTATCGAAATGAATAAATCTGAACTGCTATTCAATAAACCTCTCTATATCGGTATGGCTATTTTAGATATTTTCAAAATTTGTGTTTACGATTTTCATTATAAATTCATGTTGAAAAAATTCCAGACCAATCAGACTTTCTCATACATGAAATCAAATGTGATGATGTCTATAGAGAATTAATTACGGAAAACTTGGAAAAATTCGATACGAGCGACTATCCATGCAAAAACTCGAACGGTATTCCGCAAGTGATCATGAAAACCCCGGGGTTGATGAAAAATGAAGCGAACGGATGCATCATGACTGATTTCGTCGGACTCCGTTCAAAATTATACACATATAAAGTTCAGGGCAAAAAAAGCGTTAAAAAATCCAAAGGAGTCCGATACAATGTTGTGGAAAATAATATTTTCTTCGAATACTATGTCGATTGTCTGGGGGAACAGAAGGAAAAATTGGCAACGATGCATCCGCTCGTATGCCCATAATGTTTTGAGTATTCAACAAAACAAAATCGCTTTAAGTCCATTTGATGATGAACGAACCCTCATCCCTGGATCAGACGATACAATCCCCTGGGGACATTATAGCATCATGAATGAATAGCCAACCCCTATCTACCAACCAACTTGTATTCAACAGTTTTTTTTTCCCAAAATTTTTCATTTATTGTACCAGCGTGATAACCGAAAAATTAATGCTTTTTTTTCTCCATCACTCTCTCTCTCTCTCTCTCCTCACATATATATATATATATATATATATATATATATATATATATATATATATATATATATATCGAATATATTCAGCCAATATATTTTTTTTTACATAACAATTATATATATTTATGAATATAAAATATATGATGTAAATAAGTAGAATGCTCTTTTCAAAGCTGTGATTCGGTGTCCTCTTGATCATAGAAGAGGACGTATGCTTCTCCACTCAGAAAAGATTTTGGTGAGAGCGGTGATACTCTCGAGTCATTGTACTCGTGCCATGTGCCTGCATAAGGGTGCCTACAGTAAGCCGTGTAGTGTCCGTTAAAACTTGTTCCGCTATGGTTGGATACAGCATACAAGTTGTAGCGACACGGAGCTGCGTTATCTACTGCATAAACATTCATATCTAATTCATCGAGAGGGAAGTCAATAAAGACATTCAGTTTTTCTCTGAATCTCTCCATCTGTGAAGATCTTTTCAAGTGAATTACTAAAATTTTGGGGAATTTAAGTATAGCTAATGACTTCGTGCATTTTCTCCTTTCCTTGCATTTAGAACAAGTGGGTTTTTCGTCATCATCCAAAATTTCTTCCCTAGTGAACAAGTCTAAACATTGTGATAGTGGAATAGGAAGTGAAAGGTCGACAACTTTTGAGTTGTCCATTCTAAGATATCTCGACCAAGACTCTTTTGCCTTTTCATTATCGCTCAAATTTTCATCGATTTCTATGAACATAGGTTTGGGCCTTCCTATTACTCTGTTTACATCTCCATGAAGACCTTCCAATAAATATCTGAAAAATTCCTTGGCATCCTGTTGAGCGTTACCCATAAAACGAGGTGCAAATCTTTGTATCTGTCTTCTCAAAGAAACAGTGTTAACCACCACATCAGACGAATCTTCTTCTTTTACCACTTCTTCAAATGCTTTTTATCAAAGCACCCTTCATACTTGATATGCTTGTGTTGATATCCTTCAAATGTTCGTCTTTTCTCAGATACTTGAGCAACCATCTGGTATTCGATAAACATTGTATTGCGCTATTCAAGAAGCAGGTATTACTAATGTTTTTCAAACCATTAAAACCGAGAGTTTTGGAGCTTCCAAGCACAAGTGGGTTGATGGAATCATAACTGAGGGAGATGAATATTCTCTTATGCGATGATTTTCTCTATCATTGGAGCGCCGCAATAAGGAACTCGATTGGAGGCTGCTTGAAATCGAGATGGATAAAGATATGGTAGATCGCGTAATTTTTTTGGAAGTGGATGGATCCAAATTATACTTTTCAGGTATTTGGCTCCGAATAATAGACTTATGGATACTACTTGACATATTAATTCTTTGTGGACGAATGAATATATCATCCAAACGTTGACTAGCAGGAAAAGAACCCAGAACTGACGTTGCGTTTCCTCTTTGGATGGCTATACTGATATGTTGTATAAAAAAAGTCGATCATCTGTTTTATTGATCAATTTTTGTCCAATATGATCAATTAATTCGGTGGCATAACTACCAAATGAACCGAAGGTTTCAATTGCTACTGGATAAAAAATGTATTGATCTTTTAAAGTGGAATATTTTTTCAATTTTGACTTTCAAGCAGAATCTGCAGCCCCACCAACATTTCTGGATGTTGGATCAATATGTGATGCTGCAACGGTATCTACGCAGGTGAAGTCCCAGACTGAAGGTTTTCCATGACTCCATGGAATAAGATACATCCCATCTGGACGCTTACCATCATCACGAATGATTCCCAAAGGTTCTAAGACAGCAGGAATATCAACAGTTGATAAAGCTCGCTTGAATAAGACATTTACAGTTGAATGACGAGACGAACACCCGGAACTGAATCTACAACTCAATCCATGCGTCCCTTTTTCGTTGACGATAAATCCATATCTGCACTTATGACTCACACAAATAAAGCAGCCCAAACGTAAACCGACAGAAAACCTGAAAGATTCATCATCTAATGAAGTTCCAAGGAATGCAACTGGAAGGGCGTTGAGCCAAGCTCCAGATTCATTCGTACTAACTGCCTTCAGACGAGCATTTTCAAAAGGAGAATTAACAGCCGAGTCAAGGAGTTGTTTAGATGACAATTCGATGGGAAGGATCCCAGGATTTTTGGGAAATTTTATTATCAGGTGCAGAGGTTCCAGTTTTAGAACACCATACAGATTCATACTCTATATAGTAAACATCGGACACACTGGAAAATAATCAGGTAAAATTTGATCAACCAGATGTTGAATGCTGTTCACCGAAGAAAGAAAAGCTGGTAAAGCAAGTGAATATGCTTGTCGTATACCCAGACCACCCTTAGTTACGGAAAGAGTTGCTTGAAGCCATGTCGAAAGGCTGAAATTATTATTGATAATCTGCTCCAAAATCATACGGAGTATTGAGTCGAAGAGATCAAGTTCATTTTGACAGCGCCAAGTCGGGCAACATCTCAATGTATATATTAATTCAGGTATAGCTAGACAGTTCTTCAGAAGAAAATACCCAATATGCTTTGGAATGGAATCAATGCGGGATGCCATCAAATTCAAAGATTTAGTCTTTTGGTTCAGGGATTCTGCCAAAGATTCTTCTGATATGGGTGCACCAAGGAGGGTCCAGTTGATTTTGTCCATAATTTTCGTACCAGGAGCAAAATTATAAAATTTTCCTGGTATGTTATTTTTCAGGTCGTCCAAGAAATATAGTTCGCATTTTTGAAAATTCAATTTGAGACCAATTTTTTCTGACGCTGAAGTTATTTTCTTGAAAGGGCATCAGATTTACCTCCTATGGAGATACCAACAGTTGAAATCAGCCTTGATTGATTTGGTTAAATTATCAATGCATAAACAGAAGAATGCTGGGCTCAAAGGGTCTCCTTGCTGGACACCTCTTTCTTACAAAATAGTGTTATTTCCAAAATTTAAAAAAGGATATTTCTTATAATATTGGCTTATGAAAGGATATAGATTCGGAATCTTGTCATCTACTCTTTCTAAAAAGATATTCCTATGAATCATTTCGAAAGCATTCTGAAATTTTTTTTGGGAAGGTGGAGGCATACAAATATATAATCTATTGTTCATACTAAAAAAATATGTATCGATAACATGAGTGCAGATCGACTTTGATTTTTATTTATTATACAGAAAAACTTCGAATGAAATGATGGCTGCTCTGTGTAATCACTTTGATGTTTTTCTGAATTAGAGAGAGACCAGTCCAGACAAGTTCAGACTTGTCTAGACTTGTCTGAACAAGTCAAAAAACGATGACGTCATCCAATCTCAAACAAATAGATCAAACCAAACCTCACTTTGGGAAAAACTTAATCTCTATACAAAACGATGACGTCATTCAGTCTCACTCTCGAACATCAGCGTTCTTTGTGTCTGACATAACCTCACTTTCAGAGAAAACATAACCCCAAAATGTAAATGCGGTGGGGATTCTAAGCTTACTTTTTCAAACATAAACCCACTCTTAGAGGAAACATAACCTCAAAATTTAAATGAGGTGGGGATTCTTACCTCACTTTTTCAAACATAACCCCACTTTTAGAGAAAATATAACCTCAAAATTTAAATGAGGTGGGGGAATTCTAACCCTACTTTTTTTTCCAAACATGAACTCTTAGGTGTGAGACAATGAATAAAATACACAAGTTAATTTTCCCATTCTATATATTCAATCATCTATCTAAGATACAGAAACTTTCAAATGGTATTGGATTGGGGCTCTGCACACAGCACAATTGTCCAATTTCATCGAGCATTCCGCACAGCAGGCCAAGTGTTTGCTCGGCAGGAAAACCACGTTCATGTACTTTTCCAAACATACTTTGCACGACATTGGCGACGAGGATGATAATGAGGATGGTGATTTTTTTCCTTGAATGCTGCTGGATGGCGATATCTCTTCGTGGACGCTGCTGCTGTTGATAGGTCTGTTCGTTGTTGTCACTTCTCTGGGAAAAATGGAGTTCACGAGCCGAATACGTCTCCTCCTGTCGATAGCATTTTCTTCAAAGAAAAGTGTAGGTGACATGTAGATGTTGGTGTTTGATGTTACTCCGTCTCTGGGTAAAATACTGTCTTCGAGCCGCCTACACCTTATCAGAGTGGCAGCGTCTTCTTCTGTGAAAAACCCACAATGTGGACTCTAACTGAAGTAATGAAGTTGAGCGTCATATTCCAACTGCCATCCGAATCCTTCAACTCGACATTTGGGACTCACAACAATGTTTTCTCTCTGGGTATAAATGATCCCCGCTCTGGCCAATCTTTGTTTGGGATACGGGTGATGCCAATTTTGAAATGTCGCTAATCTGTCTTCATACACATCCATGTCAAACAAGAGTTAAACTTCGAATGAAGGAGCAGCTCTACTCGAACACCCAACTATCATACTGTTGAAGTGTAACGTCACAGTCTGTGACATGTAACGTTTGGAAAAATAAATAACAGCCAAATATATAACAGCCAAAAAAAATATATAACAGCCAAACTTCAAAGTAATTTAAATGAATGTGAACTCCTCTTTCACAATCATTCGGGGATTCTGAAACTTGATAGCTAATATTAGAAGGTCAAAGAATAATTCAGTAAGAAAATTAAATAATGATTTCTGTGAAAAAATGGAAGGAGTATTTTAACAAACTGGACTGGTGGCCGTGAGCGTAGAGGCGCTGGCTGATGTTCAGATGGTCCGAGTTCAGATCTCGGCACGGCTAATGAAATATAAATTTATTTCTGTAGTTTCGTTGAGCCGGAGGAGATAGGTGACCAACCGAACATTCTTGGTACCTAGATACCAATCCTTCGGACTGTCCACGGTTACTAGCCGAGTAGTGCTTCAGATGACACTTCTCAACTCAAATAAGTCTCTGACTTTTGAGGGTTGCTTTGCAACTAAATTGGTGGGTTAAAACAATTATAACAAAAAAATGTAGAAAAAATTTAATTCCAGTTTCATATATTTTATTTGGGATGACCATGTTTCCATTGGATTCATATTTCTAGCTGATATACACCTTTATCATGACATATTAGTTATTTGTATTGATTACATTTCTTAAAACCCATGTATTCATTCCAGGAGTTCTGAGATTTTGTTATCTACATTAGCAAACAGCAGGAATGAAAATCAGTTGAAAATCAGAATGAAAAAGATATCAGTTTGATTCAATTCCACTCAGCTGAAGGAAACCTGCTTCCAGAAATCTCCTACGAAAACAAGGGAAATATTGTCACTAGTTACTTTTGTAACATGACCAATGGATGGAATTTCTTCTTCAGAAGAGGTAAGATATTAGTTTAATTATTATGTTGGAATTTCATTACAAAAAAACAGTAGTTACAAAAATATTCTTGAACAAAAATGCTTATTTTTAATTATATAAAAAAGTTAGTACATCTCTTAACCTTCCCCAATGTAAACTTGTTTTTCAAAAATATTCCCATTTAATGTTACTCTGAAATTCAAAATATCTTACACTATATTTGATCTTCTTTATTTTGTGACTAGAGATATCAAATAGTTATTAATGCAACAAGTGCAAAAAGTAAGTGTGTATTGCACTCGACGTGAAGTTGGCCGACGAGGCCGCCAGGCCGAGTTGGACAACACGGCACTTGTTGCATACAATATTAGGAACAATTCAACTCATTTTTGATAAATTGTATTTTTTTGTAATTTCGTACTCCAGTATGCAATGAATATGATCGGAAATAATATTAATATGCAATCGTTTAAAATGTAATACAATATCACAGAAAATGGACTAAAAATAGCGTTGATTTGAACGTTTATGTTTGTCATTATCACAAAACGCTGAAGTAGAATGACAGATGAGTGCAATGAACATTTCATTGCACTAATGCAATAAAGAACCAGTTTTTTCACTGAATATAATTCAATGAAGTTTTGGTTTTTGCATGAACATAGAAAAATATATAACTGCCAAACTTCAAAATAATCTGAATGAATGAGAACTCCTCTTCCACAATCCTTCGATGATTCTGAAACTTGAAAGCTAATATTAGAAGGTCAAAGAATAATTCAGTGAGAAAATTAAATAATAATTTCCTTGAAAAAAATGTAGAAAAAATCTAATTCCAGTTTCATATATTCTATTTGGAATGATCATGTTTTCATTAGATTCATATTTCTAGCTGATAAAGACCCTTACCCTGTCAAGGTGGCCTGATATCATATTATACTCAGCATAATATAATTTACCCCACACGAATAATATTCGAACTCATAATATTTCAAATTGATATGAAATGTCAAAAATTAGTATTCAAATAAGTGATTCATGAATAATTTTTCATTCAATATTGATTTATATTTGTTGAAGGTATGAATGAAGAACAACTTTTCAATCATTCCCATCGAAACTTCACTAGGTACATTTGTGTTTTATATTTCACTTGACACAGTGTGGAAATTAATTATTCTTGAAATTTTCAGGAGGCAAATGTCGCATATGAAATAAAATTTAGCATATCTAGGGAAAATTCAGTATTTCTGTGTCCTGTCCTGTTGGTGGATGAAGAAAAGCCAATACGTCCTTGTCAACACAGGATCATTTGAGATATATTTGGTCACACACTACTAGGTGATAATTTATAGTTGTAGAGGTTCTCAACATGACTGATTTTCACCACATTTATAGTAGCTCGCTTTCGTGTCTGTTCGGTACAAATCCTGCAATCGATTTTAAACTAACTTCCTGATGAGTTTTGAAACTTCAGACATAGTTCAGAACTAGATGACAATGCAATATTGAGTTTTTTTTTGTCTGTATGTCTGTTTGTTTGTCTGTAGAACGTTTAAGGAACAAAGAGTGAGGTTAGGATTTCACAATATCTCCATAGCACCAACAGAATGATCGATGAGTCAATGAGCACTGAATTAAACTGCCTTTCACATAGTCACTCAATGTAACAACTGAATGAATTACAAATAAATTAATAAATAACCTACTAGACATCGTTAGAATACATAAAATAGTATGACACATACATTCCCCTGAAATTGAAAACAAGCAAATTGAAGGGTTCTTTTTAAGTATTTTACATTTCTATTAACTCGTTTTGTTGTCTTTTGTCCATCGGACAAATCTTGTAATAATAATAAAAGCAATCCATTTTAAACTTCCCGATGAGATACTTTATCTTCAAACATAGCTCAGAACTAGATGACAATGCAATATCAACTCGCTTACATGTCTGTCTGTTTGTCTGTAATAATAATAATAAGTAAAGAGCAATCGATTTCAAACCAAATGAAACAAACCTGGAATTTGCCACATGTATCTGTCATCATCTCATCAAGATGTCTTTTTAGTCCGTTTTATAAACGTGGTATATTTATTTATTTATTTATTTAGCACATAAAGCTAATTTCACATTGTCAAAGTAAAAATACAGTCACGAGTATAACAAATATATCACACTAAAGATGTAAGAAATAAATTATACAATAGAAAAACAATAGTAGAAACATTGTAATTCAAACACATTAAAACTTCTGAACTGGGTAGGTAGGCTAGAGTAATAGTGACAATCATGTGTGACACTCGCGTAACAGACATATTTTCAATTCTTTTTTAAAAATTGTAATAGTGCCGCAGGTTTTCAAGAAATCTTCTAATTCATTGTAACGCACTATGCCTTTATGGAAAATAGAGTTTTCTGAGCTTTTTTTGTTTTTTTTTGAGACTCGTATATCAGCTCTTCTTCGTGTGTTGTAGTTATGCAAACTGTTGTTGTATACTAATTTAGATGACAGATACGATGGGGTTAATGACATTTTCATTTTATGGATTAAAATCAGAGTATGGTACTCCAAGTAATGTTGTATCGAGAGCCAATTCAATGTACGTAACATAGACTTGATGGGCGAGTCTCTTGGAACATTCTATATAGTTCTCATGGCTTTATTTTGCAATTTCTGCATCCTTCCCATCTCATTTTTATTTGCCAGGTACAGTATAGACGAAGCAAAGGTGAAATGGGGCAATATTATCGTATTATATACTGTTTTTCTAGACAAAGGTGTTAAAGATGGTGCCACTCTAAACAAGAAGTTTATGTTTTTTGATATTTTATTGGTAATGTATGAAATGTGTTCTTTGGAAGTTGAATTTCTATCGATAATAATGCCCAAGTATTTAATCTTATCCACCATTTCCACCTCCTCCTTACCAATTTTAATCCTATGATTATTATCTTTGAACTCCGCATACTTTTTGTGGTTGCTAATTAACATGAATTTAGTTTTTTTTGCATTAAGTTCCAACAAACTACCATTACACCATTGTAAAATATTTTCCAGATCCGCGTTGAGTGTATCTGTTAGGGTTTGTATATCTTCAGAACAGAAATACAATAACGTGTCATCGGCAAACAAATGGATTCGACAGTTTTCAACCGAGTGAACAATATCGTTGATATACAGCAGAAACAGCAATGGTCCCAATATACTTCCTTGAGGTACGCCGTTTTTATTTAGGACTTCATTTGATAAAGTGTCGTTAATTTTAGTTACCTGTTTTCTGTTCTGTAAGTAATCAGTGAGCCAGTCGAGTGCTTTTCCAGTTATACCATACTTCTCTAGTTTGATAATTAATTTGGCCCTGTCAATTGTTTCGAATGCGCGTTGGATGTCCAAGAATACAGCTCCAATCATAATATTTTTGTCGTAGTTTTCCTTCCAGTCATATAGAACATTTTGCACAGCTGTGGCCTGTTCTAAAACCTGACTGGTTTGAATATATAATTGTATTTTCTGTTATATGTGTTATGAGTTGTTCATAGACTATTCTTTCGATTAATTTTTCTAGTGTTGCTAACATATTAATTGGTCTTAAATCACTAGCTTTATTGGAGTTGGAGACCTTAGGTATGGGTTTAACTGTTGACAGCTTAAGGGCCGATGGAAGCTTGCCCGTTAATAATGAGGTATTAACTAGATTCAAAGCGGTTTTCGATGCTATCATATATATTTTTTAGGATTTCGGCTGTTATTTCATCCGGACTACCTTTACTTGGTAAGTTATATACTGCCTTTCTCAACTCTGTGTACTCTATGAGCCTAAAGTTATCGAATTTATTGTTTGTTGTTGCTATTTTATCTGTATAATCCCTTATAAGAGTGGTATCTATATCTGAAATAATCTTATCAATACTCGCGACATAAAAGTCATTCAGGCCATTAGAAATTTCTTTTGGTTCGTTTATTTCTATATCTTCGATTTCAATTTTTTCCAATTTATATTCTTTTTTTGTAAGGAATGCTTTCTTTTCTTCGCGTATAATTTTAACTACTTTATTGTTTGTATATATCCCTATTTTGAAGAGATTTATTTTCCTTATATATTTTATAACTAGTATCCCTTTGCTTTATAGCATCATTAATTATATCATTCCACCATTCCTGAAATCTTGGTTTTATAACAACAGTTTTCCTTGGCGCAATCTCATCTAATTTACTTATGATGGTAGAGAAAAAATACTCAAAGTTTTTATCAATATTTTGGTGCGTATACTTCCAGTTGACTGACATTAAACTTTGGTTAAGTGCTTGAAAATGGATTTTGCCACGTGTAGAGATATATTTAATGTCTTTTCTTGTTTGTTGTTTGTTGATGTCAATACTAACTATATAATGGTCGGATATTCTTGGTGTTTCATGAACTGTACATTTCAAATTGTTCAAATTGGAGAAGACCAAGTCTATCATGGTACCACCTGCATCAAATGGATGTGTAATTTGTTTTACTAATTGGCTACAACCTACGTCAGTCATGATATTGTTCAATTTTTTTCGATATGTTTCGTTTTCCTTGAGCCAGTCAATATTGAAATCACCTACGATTAGTACAGGGTGGGTGATGTCTTGGATATAGTTATTGCTCCATTCTTCGAAATTATTCAAAAAACCTGCGTTGCTACTACTAGGCGAATGATAAATACATACCATAACAAAAACTTTGTTATTAACAGACATTTTTACACTCAGAAGCCAATATGTTTTCAAATAAGCATACCTCTAACTATTTCTAGAGCAATTATATTTTTGTTTAAGTACATCGCTACACCCCCTGTGTGTCTACTGTGACTATCGCAACGTATTATATTATAGCCATTTATTGAAATTTCGTTATCATTAATCTCTTCTGTCAGTCTTGTTTCATTCAGGCATAAAACTAGAGGTTGAGAAGTAAATGTTAAATTAGAAATCTGGTCAATTTTAGAAGTTAAACTTTGTGCATTTATAACTACCACGCAGCCCTCCAGCGATTCTATAAATCCTTATTGTTTTTTGAGTTTGTCTTGCGAAAGAGTGCTGTTACTGAGTCAATATTGTATTTTTCACGTTTTTCACGATTGTTACCTAGACTAGATGTTTCATGCGTCGATGATGCTACAGATTCTTCTGATTGGTCGCTCAAGTAAGTTGTAGATATATTATGATTGTCACTATTCTCCTGACCAACTTCCCTCCTATTCTCTATTTCACTAATTATTCGACATATTTCCTTCATTATTCTGATTTTGCCTACATATTTTATAATAAGTGATTTTTTAAATATGAAATACGACGAGTATAAATTGAGTTAATATGCATAAATATAATATTTTTTGTCATCTTTACCATATTATATACCCTGATATTGATATCTTCAATGAACTTGTTTAGAACCTTTCGGTTCGTCCAACGAGGAATCGACAAAATGATAATATTAGTTTTTGAACTCACCTCAGTAAGAGTGTCACCAATAATATCATTTACACCTTTACCCCTTAAAGCATCCGTCAAACCCCCAGATAAAATTACATAGTCAGATAGTGTAAACGTCTTCGTCAAAGTTCTAAGGTCTTCTATGATATCCTCCAATTGAGCATTATGTTTGATTATCGTTTGCACTATATAGTCATCAGGTACGATATTGTTCAATATATTCAAGAAGTCAATTGAATGACTGTCTCCAAGTATGAGAATGTTCTTCTTCATATTGTCTTTTCTTCTATGGACACTTTCTTTCCCTGGTTCTATTCTTTCTGGAATTTCGCCAAGGTCTTTGTCGTTAAATATACAGTTATTTATTTTCGAATTTTTTTCACTTTTATTTTTCTGCTTATTGGTATCTCCACATTTTTTACTTTTTCTTCCAGAATTATTAATGTTTTTCAAATTTTCTAATTCTCTAATATATATATTTTTTTCTGCAGTTAGTGTCTTTATCGATATAATCATGTTTTCGTTTAATGTATTCATCTCCCTCACATCGTTCTCAAGATTTCTCATTTCACACTTCATATTTTTTATCTCCTCTTCTTGAGCTTGATTTTCACGTCTGTAATGTCCCATTGTGTTATTTCTGTTTGCACACTCGATGATTTGTATTCATTCATTACTGGTGAAGTTTGAACTGATATGGATTTTTTTGGAGAATTCTTTGTCTGAGTTTCGGCATCAGTTGTATTCTTATTTATATATCTCATCAACTGGGTCTCAAGATCATCAATTTTATCTTTTGCTTTCAAAATTTCTAAGTCGCGGGTGTTTATTATTTCCTTTAGTTCTTCTTCATTTTTTATGGCATCTTCAGCGAATTCCTTCCTTTCTGCTCTTATTTTTGCAATATATTTATTTTTTATGTCGTTTTCTTCTACCATCTCCTCTACAGTTTTCTCTAGAATACTTTTTTCTTCTTCTGAGTCAATGGCTTCTTGTTTTTTACAACACATTATTGCTGAACCTTTTATAAACTGAACTTTTCCTTTGTTGCTCAGCGCGCAGGATTTGTGATATATACTGAAACAATGTACACAAGTATAATAAGGCGCAGGTCTAGTTTTACAGCAGGCAAACATTGCACAATTTATATATATATATATATATATATTGTTATACAATTTGGGAATTGTAAAAATAATAGTTGATTATTTTGTCCCTCGTTGGGATGTCAATTGATATGATATGTTATGGATAATTATTTTCGCCCTGTATAATATATTATACAGGGCGAAAATAATGTTATACAGGGCGAAAGTAATGTAATAATAATTGCTTGCTAACGTCACTGTTTTCTCGTCACGTTGCTGCCAATTGTTATAACCCTTTCTTACCACGACTAAACTCAGTTGGTATGCCTTTCGTCTCAGATAGCCGGTCCTGACAATAGAGCCACTGCCCTATCTTGATGTCTATTTCAATTCAGTGTTTATAAGTAAGATTGCAGATCATTGTGGAAAATAAACCAGAAATTATCGAAAACCAATTATTTCCTTTATTTAGGAAAACTTATATTTACCTGGCCTACGATATATAACTTATACTATAATCAATTGACAAATTTTCATAGAAAATAATGAAGAACAGTGATGTATACAGTATACATAACCTCACTTTTTCATTGCGGTTGGAAGAATTCTTTTATAGTTCAATAACCAAAATAAAATAGAGTTCTTCAGATAGACGAGTTATGTTGTAAAGTGATTCAGTTTGTGAGGTGCACTAAAAAGTTTATACCTGGAGCTGGAACTGTCGCTGTTACAATATATGCCAATAATATGGAATCCTTTTTCAATCTACTGCTCTCACGGACTCTCCATTGCAAAAGGAACCATACAAATCCCAGAAATCAGCTTGGTAACAGTTTTATGTGGAGTACATAAGAGGTAATCTTGTTTTCTCCTATTCATTTCTGTCAAAATGCTCTTGAGGTTGAATTGGTAAGATTATTATAGACAAAATACCTTGTATTCGTGAAAATCTTGAAAGGAATCTCTCCTAAAATTTTGTACGTGGCGTTGTTTTCAACATTTTTTCAATCTTCTTCTGGCTTTGTTTTTTCATCCCCTGGATACCATTTCTGTTTTGTCCATATTATTTGAATTTTCAAACTCGCGCACTTTCTTGTCACATTATCACTCTTCTGGGGTTATTCGAAAAAACTTATGAGCTAAAATATTTTTCCTTTCTTAAAAACTATATACAATATTTGATGATAATTGTCTTTGACATTTCACAGTTCTTATTTTTCACAATTTCAAATCTTATATCTGACCATACTGTTCCCTGATTGGCTATTGTCATCAAGAAGTTTGTTGTTCTCCCATTGGCTATTTTTATTTAGATACAATTTCATATACTGTATGTTTCAAGCTTATAATTTTGTTGATCACATTTAATTCAGAATGATTTTGTGAATCTAGACCTTTTTGTTGTATTTTGAACAATTATAGGTTGTGATCATTTTGACAATGTGTGAAAATGATTGCATCCTAGTATTTGCATATTTTCACCTATCAATATTATACAGAGGCTTCATGAAGGAAATAGAATCTCAAAAATATAGAAAAATATCTCATGAACTACTAACTATTGAGTAATTATTATTTTTGTGTGTTTTTTATGAAATTATTTCTTTTTTCCTTTTAAAATATATTACTGGTCCTTCATAACATAACAATATATATATATATATATATATATATATATATATATATATATATATATATATATATATATATATATATATATATATATATATATATATTAGGTCTCAATGTTTGAAAGAAAAGTCTTTGTCATATATATATGAGTTTGCACGCAGGTGGAGTATTGATTAGAAATACTCTTTGGAATACGTCGAGCTATCGTCAACGTTTATTGCTTTCCTCAGGACGACTACAAATGCATGGTTTGTGAATAAAAAATTAAAAATGTTAACTTACCAAGGTGAGATTCAAATTTGATTTAAATACATTCATGAACTAGATGATTATGATATTTTTCATTTAATTTTTTAATATATATATATATATATATAAACTTAGAAATAACGACTGAAAATTGTATGAAAGTGGAATAAGATTTCAGTCAGCACAAGGTTGAACTATGAAAACTCTTTAATACGATGGACCGAGCTTGTTCATTTTGAAATCTTCGGTCAGTAATCTGAGTGGATGATAAATGAACATTACTAAAAAAACGTAAAATATGTAATTTTTTTTACATATTTTACGTTTTTTTCTAAAGTTAATGTTCATTTATCATCCACTCAGATTATGACTCTGAAGAAGTTTCAAAATTGAAAGAAAGCTCGTACATGATAAAGAGTTTTCATAGTTCAACATTGTGCACTGAAGATCCTTATTCCACGTTATATTATATATATATATATATATATATATATATATATATATATATATATATATATATATATATATTTATATATTTGTCCCACTACATCATAATGGTTTTTTGAATGTCCCGATAAAACCAGAAACTGAAAAGGAAAATATCAGGGATCATTATATTCAAAGATTATCAAAGCATAAAATTGCTTTCTTTACCAGCGCTGAAATTCAGCCTTCGACTCTATATCATTTTATCTATTCCTCAAGATTTCTTCGATTGTTGTGTCACATAGTTGGAGTAGTATTTTCTTTCAATTCTCTTCATTTCCATAGCTATTGGATGAATTTAAGAAAAACAGTTTGTATAAAAGAGCAATTTTGGGAGAGTTTTCATAACTTTTTATTTGGGTAGTAGGATCATTCTTGCAAACTCATTTTATTTTTCTTTACAGATCAAGGAAATTGAACCTTGCGATACAGTTTATTCAGAAGAGGAAAGAAGATAAAATGGCTGAAGATTTGAAATTGCAATGGGAATTCAATTTAACGGAAAATGGTCGAAAACAGCAAATGAATAACTTGATATTATGTTATATAAACATATAGATATTATGTTATATAAAGATATACCAATTGATGATTGATTTGCAGGCCATCGAACGAAGGGGTTAGTTTATACTTACATTTCAAAAAAATCCAAATCCACCTTCAAAAGTGTTTAACTAAGTTCATTTTTGGTATACGTCTACTGAGAGGCTATATAACGATATACCAAGAGATGAACCTGGCTAAACATTTTTGAGGGTAGGTTATGATTTTTTTCGATAGACAAATATAAACTACTCCTTCGACGGCCTGCAAATCAGTCATCATTATATAGCCTTCCAGTTACACATATACCGAAACTGAAATTGGCTAAACATTCTTGTGGTGGTACATTTTTTTTAAAAACAAACTGCTTTAACGGCTTTCAAATCAATCATATTTCAGTATATTATTATATACCTACCAGTAATACATATACCAAAAATGATCTTAGCTCAATATTTTTGAAGATGGCTTTTGATTTTTTCGAAATATCGACGAGTATAAACTAGGTACCTCTTTGCCAGCCTGCAAATCAAGCATCTCTTGGTGAATCATTATATATAGCCTTTCAGTAGTACATATTCCAAGTATCCACTTGGCTAAACATATTTGAGGGTGCATTTTGAATTCTTATCTGGAAGCATATCAAATATATCTTGGTATATCATTCTTAAAATTTTCCATTTGTTGTGTTCGACCATTTTCTGTTAAATTGAATTCCCATTGCAATTCCAAGTCTTCAGCCATTCTATTTGGTTGTGAATTCAAAGAAATTTTGAATCACCCGACGTCACTGATCATTTGGCCGCCAGATAAAAACGACTGCCAGAAAATGGCCGCTAACTTCGCACTGGTCTGCTACATAGGGCTTTTCGAATGAATGCAAAGTTGAATATAATCTAAATTTGTTATTCAGATTCTTCAATGACTCTGTTATTGAATTACAATGAAACGAGAAGCACAGTTCCTCAATTACTTCATATTAACTTTGAGATATTACTGAAATATGATATGGAGTTCCTTTTTTCCAAAATAATCATTTTCATTTCGAATATATATTTTTCATGGGAATAAGGGTTCAATAATGTTTTGGATACAATCCGCCAAAGGAAACTGTCGTTTTGTCCAATGAAATATCCAATGTCAAATCCAAAGAAGTAACTACATCAATATTAGAAAATTATTTTTATTCAATCCCTTTGGAAAAATGGTTTTAGCAAAAAGTTGTTATTGATATTGAAATACTAAATACATTTTTACAGGTTTTTTGAAAAACTCAGAAAAATATCTATAATATATAATAATAAAATATGATATTAAAATGCATTGGAAATTAAATGGAAGCCCCTCCTGTTGGATAACAAGAGGTTCGGGCTCTCTACAGATTTTCCCAACATTTTTAATATGGTCTCGGGTAAAATAAATTTAAATAACCTTGATGCATTACCCTTTCATTATTTCTATTGAATTCTGATACAAATCACATTGAAATATTTATTTCAATTGTATTATATATGTAATAGATCAAGATTATTTATGTTTCTTGGGTTCAATAAAAATTTATTATCATTTTACATCTCAGTATATTGATTTTTCCCAAAAATACATGTACAAAGGTTGGGCATATTTTTTTCAGACGTAGCTCATTTTTCGAATGAAAAGCTTTGCTCTAGCATAGCTTGCAAAGCTTCTGAGCAAAATCATTCATTCTGACTGAATAACAACAGGCGAGTAGTTTGCGGCAACACATGTTCACCTCCTACGAGAGATGAAGATGGGTTGCGGAAACTTAGGTGGCTACCTCCAAGTGGTATCGCTGGATAACGGGGTTGACAAGGAAAATCCAGTGGGAATGACCAGAAATGGTCAAAGCCTGTGGATCTCCAAGTCAATCTCGAACCAAATGCCACCACATCACGGCTTAATCCAAGGCGTCAAGCGACCCTTGCCGAGGGATGGATGATACCTGAGCCATTCAGGTATCACAAACGGAGCCTCTGGGATACATGGCGACCTCCCAGAGTAATTTGCCTTACACCTGCGCAGGGGGCACCGCAGGTGTGGACGACCCTTTCCCCTACAATTGTGGGAACAATATGGAAACTAGTACGTAAAACAACCCTGGGGAACTTCCAGTTGAAGAAGACCCAACACCATTAGCGGAGATGGAAGTCGGGCAGATTCCAGTTGAATCGCACTCGGCACCAGAAACCGCAAACCCAACCGTGGAGGGATCAGCAGATGGTCGAACACCTACTGAGAAACTCCCGGAAACAGAGAGCAGGAAACTCTCTGGAGGCAGTGGCAGTTCCGCTTAACCTCCAGAAACACCTGCCCTAAGGCACGTCGCGTCAGAGGTAAATCGTTTACATCTGGCGCGGAAAATGCTCTCAGGAGCTGCGGGAAGACAGGTGCGGATCGCGGAGGCCAAGGCAGCTGGGGAAGAAATTAAACCCAAGAAACGCCGAAGCAACCGACGCGATCCACACCCAGAAGCAAAAACTAGCTTCCCTGAATGAACTCCCAGCAACGCTGGAAGCAGCAGGCAGCCAGAAACTCCAAACAAGAAGAGGGACCGCTCACAGAGAAGTCAACCCTCTTCCACGGAGAGCTCTGCAGGGGTGAAGAAAACTAGATCATACCAACCAGTGGCTGTCTCTGCCCAAGTTAACCCAACTGCGCAGGGCAGGTCTGAAGATGGCTGTTGCTCTGGAGAGTTATCCAGATCACCAGTTATCAGACGACCAAGGGATTCTCCTGCAGGAAGCAATTACCGGGGAAATCCTCAAGTGTGAGCCGGGTAGGGTCCAAACTTCAGGAACAGCTACGTCCACAAGGGCGTGCTGGTCCTGACATGCTCGGATGAAACCACCAAATCCTGGCTACTCGAGAGTATCCCGGACTGATACCTTGGGAGGGGGCTGTCCTAAAAGTAGGGCTAGCCAAGGACATCCTGAATACCTCCAAGGTAGTGGTATGGATTCCAAAGCCATTTGGTAAAATGGAAACCAAAAAGATTCTCCAGCTCATCAAAACCCAGAACATGGGGATAGATACTGAAGAATGGCTTGTCATCAAGAGACAAGAGGAGGCCTTGGGTCAAACTCTTGTCTTCCAAATCAACGAGACCTCCTTGAAGAACCTGCAAGCCAGGGGAATGAAAGCATTCCTGGGGCTAACGCAGGTAAACTTCAAGCAAGATAGCCGGAACAGGAACATTCCTGATGCTGCGGGCAGTTCAAGCCAACCTGCAGCATAGTAATGCTGCTACTGCAACCCTGTGCAGAATATTTGCACAGGGCAACACCGATGTGGCCCTAATACAAGAACCATGGCTCGTCAAAGGGCGAGTATCAGGCCTCGGAACATCCAAGGGTAAGCTTACTTATAATCTAAACTGTGGAAACACCAGATCCTGCATTATTGCCAGGAATGATTTGAACGTCTTGAATCTAATAGAATTGTGTTACAGGGACATAACAGCAATCAAGACGACCTACACCAAGGACGCAGTAGAGAGGAACATAGTACTAGCCTCCGTCTACATGCCTTATGACTCTACAAGCCCTTTACCATCAGAACAAGTGAGGGCTTTGGTTAAACACTGTGAGGACCACAAACTCCAGCTTATCATCGGAGCCGATGCAAACGCCCATAATACAGTGTGGGGGAGCACCGACACGATCACAAGAGGTGAGTCATTGCTTGAATTTATTGTCTCCAGTAACCTGGAAGTACTCAATGGAGGCAATGAGTCAACCTTCATGACCCGTCACAGACGGGAAATAATTGACATCACTTTGGGCTCTTCTTTGGTGGTTCGGCACGTCAGCAAATGGGCAGTATCTGAGGAACCTTCAAACTCAGATCACCGACACATACATGTGGAGATTGGCTATGCCAATGAACCTGCAGTGATGTATCGGGATCCCAGAAAAACCAACTGGCCGGGGTACCGGGAGGAGCTCAAGGCAAATCTCACAAATTTAAAAAATGTCAAACCTAACTCAAATACGATTTATGAAATAGAGCAAACCTCCCTAATGTTACGGGGGGCCATAATAACTTCATATCATTACAACCCTTCAAAGCGCAGCACCACTAAAGGTAAAGTGAGCTGGTGGAACACCGAACTCACATATCTTAGAAACAAAACGCGAAAACTATTTAATCGAGCGAAAAAAACCGGTGACTGGGAGGATTATTCCAAAACTCCCACAGAATACAACAAAAAATTATTAGAGGGGAACAAAGAAAGTCATGGAGAAAGTTCTGTGAGGACATAGAACAAACCTCAGAGAGAGCAAGACTCCACCGCATCCTTTCCAAAGACCCCATCAATCCAATGGGGACTACTCAACGGAAATCACACCAACACTGGGCAGGAAACTATAGAACTCATGCTCCATACACACTTCTCAAGATCCACTGTCACCATAAACCAAAACCCCAGATATAAAATCCCTGCAAACCTTCATTTGAGGGCAAAAAGGACAGACTGGGAAGTGGCTAAACGAACGGTAACTCATTCAAAAGTAGTGTGGGCAATAAACTCCTTCAAGCCTTACAAGTCTCCGGGCCCAGATGGAGAATTTCCCATACTACTTCAGAGCGGAGTTGAATATCTAGCACCAGAGCTGTGCAGACTGTTCAGGCTGAGCCTAGCATTGGGATGGCTACCTCAAACCTGGAAAACTGTAAACGTGGTCGGGACTCATAATTCTAAGGATTTTGTTTGCACTTCAAATGAATTAATGACAGAGCTTAGAATTATATATATGTATATATATATATATATATTTATATATATTTATATATGTATATATATATATATATATATATATATATATATATATATATATATATTTCATTTCCGAAGTACTGTTCTGGAGTTCAAATCGAAGCCTGGTCCTGAAAGTTTCGGTTGCGATATATATATATATATATATATATATATATATAGTTTGATTTTTGGTAAATTTATAGTCTCCAACGATTTTCACAATTTTGGGTTACCTACTTGCACAATCTCTCACTGAGCACAAACTTTGTGCTTCCAATTACTTCAGGAGATACGATGACCTTTCCTATGTCGATAAAGGTATTTTTTTAACTCTAATTTAACGTTCAAAGTCAAAGGATTCTGGACACCAATACGATGTGTCTTCCAACTTATGGAGGTTATGAATACAAACATAACTTAGTCCGCGATTGATCCTTCAAAATGAATGTATGAACTCAAAAATTATTTTATTCATCATCTTGAATGAACGAGAGAGAACTGTTTCTGAATGTAATTGAGAAGGATGTGTTTGGATTTCAGAATTGTGTTCAGCAGGCAAAAGTACGAAAATACCGTGTGAAAAATGATCGAAATATTAGCCCAAAAAAAAACAACCCATATTGATTATATTCTATTAAAGTCTGAAAACAAAATTGATATTCAAAATGAACAGTTCAGTTATTCGTTGTTGAGAAATATATGCACTCATTGAAGTTCAAATAAAATATTCTCACAGTTCAATGTATTAAACCAAAAAATATTATTCATTTGCAATTGCTGAATAGATCAACATTTCATGTAAAAATGCTTATAAATTCCTCAATCAATTAACAAAATCTCACAATTCGCTTTCAAGAGAGATAATAAATAAACAAGATTCATTGATTGTATAGAGAAAAATTCACTTTATGACTATCTACGACTGCGTGTCGTCATGATTTCCAGAGTGGAAAATAATAAATTAGCATTCATAGTAGTTTGAGTGACCGTTCGTAAGTTGGAAAATCTGGCGAGCAACATGATACAAGGATAAAACTGAAAAAAATATATGAAAGAGGGGATGAGCGGATAGTCTTAATGAAAGAAATTAATGAACAATTGGTTTTCTCTGAACACAAGAGTTTGGAGAATGTTTGGTTTCTTCTTTCATCTCAAAAAATTATTTTCGTGTCACCGCCTTCGTAATCAATTGATTTTGGGGCATTCAATTTAATTTCCAAACTAAAAATTATAATGACACATCATATCAAATGTAGGTATAGACAACATATTTTCCACCAAGAATATTTATTGGTGATTTTTTCAAACCATTTTTTCTCATTATTCCCAAACAACACACACTAGTTATATTTTATTGAACCTATTTGAATAGTGTTTTATAATCAATATTTCCAGTTCGGAGCCACTCCAAGACAACCATTGGATTCCAGAACCAGTTTCAGAGAAGGCTAGCATGAGCCAACCAAACCAAATTCTTGAACACTCAAAGCAATACATCATGTCATGTGAAGAATTCCACAAAAACCTTTTCAAAATGTTGATGTGTTGTTATTCGGTTGGTTCGTTGGTTGAAAGCTGACGAGCCAGAGACAGGGTTGGCACTTATCTTCCCTTGACACTGCGACCAGCTGGGGTCAATTGTATCACTCTGTCGTCAGTGGTTCCTCATTCAAACAGGTTTGTGCCTTTAATTAGGTTTAGTAGCCTGTTGATAAAGTTCTTCGAATTCATGCCTGTTTCCGGGCTGATCTCTCCAAAGGTTCTGTGTCACCTACTACTTAGGGCGTCACAGTGGAAGATAATATGAGAGGCTGTCTCCTCCTCTTCATCCATAGCCTACACTCCACGGTTTCCCTGCGTACTCCCATGGTGTTTTGGTGTTTTCTTGGGCCGCAGTGTCCAGTCAACAGACCTATTATTATACGTGCTTTCGTTCTGTTCAGGTTCAGAAGGTCAGCCGTCAGGGTCCGGTTTGGATGCCCTACCATGACTTTGCTGTATTTTTGCCCGACTGTTTGATCTCAATATTGTTGGTGTCTTCTTTTTATCCACTCGTCGATCAGGGTCCTGCATCGGTTTTTGCTCATGCCATGTACAGGTTCTGGCCCTGTGAATAGCGTTTCAGATGCTTGTCCAGCTAGTTGGTCCGCTTTTACGTTTCCTTCAATGCCTCTATGACCTGGCACCCACATCAAGGTGACCTTGTTGTGTTTCGCCAGCTCGATGAGGTTCTGAAGGCAGTCCCAGACCAGTTTAGACTTTATCTGTATAGAGTTGAGTGCTTTGATAGCACTCTGACAGTCAGATAGAATGTAGATGAGTTTTTTCCTATAACCACTTTCTAGATTCTTCTGAATGCATACCATAATAGCATGTGTTTCAGCTTGGGATATCGTGGAGCATTGGTCAAGTGGTATTATGTCATCCCTTCTTGACCTTACTCCCGTTCCTTCAACCGTCTTTGAACCGTCTGTATACCAGACTATGTCCGCAGTTAATTATGATTCTATACTCGGGGCCCATCCAGATCCGTCAATTCGTGTTTCGAATGGTTTTTCGAATGAGTATAGGGGTTGCATGTAGTCTGAAATCATTTCGAGTTCTTCGATGTTGATTACATGAGTGATTCTGGTATGTCCAGTTGTTCGGATTCTCCAGTTCTTTGTTTGTTTTAGTCTGTATGCACTCATCCTGGCCTCTCCAATGACATGTAAGTCAAGGGGTTCGAAGTTCAGGATGATTTCCATTGCAGCTGTTGGAGTGCTATTCATTGCACCCGTGATACAGAGACAGGCAAGCCTCTGGACTTTCCCAAGGTGGATTTTTTCCTGTCTTTGATTTGTTTTTGGCCACCATAAGAGTGAGCCATAAGTTATTCTGGGTCTTATTACCGCTGTGTAAAGCCATGTTTCTTCTCTGGGTGAAGGGAATTAGTGTTGTTCTGTTCGGATTTGCCCTTAGGCTCTCTCTGTTACACCATTCCTCTACTGTCCTCAGTGCATTTTGCATTAGCTCTGAGGTTGTTCGTGTATTCTTTCCTTTGATGAGGATGACCAAGTCATCTGCATACCCTTGAGAGTAATACCCTTGGTTATTCAGAGAAATTAGCAGTTCATCAACAACCATGTCCCAGTGAAGGGGGGAGAGTATGCCCCCATGTGGGGTACCTCTGGAAATTTCAACCTGCTCTGTTTCCTCGAATATGTTGGCGTGGACCAGTCTATTGTGAAACATTGAGTGTATCCACCTGCAGGTGGTTTCGTCAATGCCTCTTCGAGTAGCCGCAGAGACCATACTTTCAAAGGAGCTGTTGTCAAGGCTCCTTCGATGTCTATAAAAGTGCAAAGTGCAATTTATTTGTTTGCTAGAGACCCTTCAAGCCTCGGAACAAGCTGATGAAGTGCTGTTTCGCATGATTTTCCTGTTAGATAGGCATGTTGATTTTGATGTAAAGGCCGTTCTATAAGAGCGGTTTCCCTTATTTCTCTATCTATCAGTTTTTCTAAGCCTTTCAGAAGAGTTGACGATAGGCTTATTGGTCTGTATGCCTTTGCATTGTCGTATGAGTCCCGACCACGTTTACAGTTTTCCAGGTTGGAGGTAGCCATCCCAATGCTAGGCTCAGCCATATAATCAATATGGGTTGTTTTTTTTGGGCTAATATTTCGATCATTTTTCACACGGTATTTTCGTACTTTTGCCTGCTGAACACAATTCTGAAATTGACAGTTCTCTCTCGTTTATTCAAGATGATGAATAAAATAATTTTTGAGTTCATACATTCATTTTGAAGGATCAATCGCGGATTAAGTTATGTTTGTATTCATAACCTCCATAAGTTGGAAGACACATCGTATTGGTGTCCAGAATCCTTTGACTTTGAACGTTAAATTAGAGTTAAAAAAATACCTCTATTGACATAGGAAAGGTCGTCGTATCTCCTGAAGTAATTGGAAGCACAAAATTTGTGCTCAGTGAGAGATTGTGCAAGTAGGTAACCCAAAATTGTGAAAATCGTTGGAGACTATAAATTTAACAAAAAATCAAATATATATATATATATATATATATATATATATACAACCAAACTTTCAGGACCAGGCTACCAGGCTTCATTTAACCCAAATATTAAAAAATATATATATATATATATATATATATATATATATATATATATATATATATATATATATATATATATATACATATATATAATTCTAAGCTCTTTCATTAATTCATTTGAAGTGCAAACAAAATCCTTAGAATTAGTTATGGAACATTATCGGAGAAAACGTCCCACTTATTGATTTCATAAACTTTCAAAATGTGTTATATTAGCAATTTCACTAAACTGCATTGGTGCGGCAAAAAATCGACAGCCTGTGACTGACAACACAACATACAAACACGATTCATTTCAATGAACACAAACCATTGGTAATTATAACAGAGTTCTGCAGAAATAACAATTCACAAATCATAACCTCAATCGGATTGGAAAGCATTTCAATTTTCCAATTGGTTGGAAGTTTCATGAGTGACATGCGAAAATCTCGATGTAAAGTCTAAACAAAATCGAATCAGTGCATATACCAGGGTTTTCAGGCATCTTAGGTTGACAAATCGCTCGAACAATAACCACTGTCTTGACTCATGGTGATGACGACTGCTGACTGACGCCGTCTCGTTGCCGCTAAATGTATAAATATCGTTTCCCACACCACTATCACCCACGCCAGACACGCCGCTGCTAAACTATTGCGTCGTCCTCTATCCAACTGATGTGTGTGCCATCGAAACCGAGCCATTTAACGTTCATTTTCTTTCTTCGTATTTTCCACGAGATAGATGTCGGGATTTGCAGTTTTTTGTCATTTTCGTTCGTAAAAGGCCCCCTTGATGGGCGTACCGTATATATCTTCAAACATATACGGATTTGGATAACCTATTTGAACACGAACGATTTTGAATAATTGCGTCGTCCAATTGGGCGTATAACCTTTTTGAAAAATATGCTTTGCCTTGGAAATGCGAACATGTCTCCCACTTTGAATTTTCGCGTTCAACGCACTTTCCCCAACGATCCGATCGATAAATTCGACGGAGAATACGTCTGTTGTTCTGGGTTCACCTCATTCAGTTTAAATTTTAATGTTGTATGTTCGGTATAATTGTAGTTTTTCGTGTTTTTCGGCAGTATGTCTATCCATTTGCATGTACCGTTCGAACTGAAGTATTTGTACAATTGGGACTTAACGTTCTGATTACACGCTCGGCTATGGTGGCGTTCATCCCCGTAAACGTATTATAGTGATTGATTTCGCGTTCTTCCAATAAACTTTGGAATTTTGCATTGAAAAATTTCGTACCTTCGGTTTGTAGATTTTTTGGACACCGTTTCGTATGATCAAATCTATCATTGAAAGTATCGGTTATTTACTCACCCGTTTTGGATTTTAGCGGACGAGTACACAAAAATTTGGAAATACAGTCGATGACGACCATAATCATTTCAAAATCATCATTTTCTGAGGAAAACATTTTCATTTCGGCCAACTCTATATGCCATAGATCGTTCAAGCCTTCAATTACCGTAGGTCTTCGAATATAATTTCTTCTAGCCGGTTTATGGAGTTCTGCAACGACTTGAGCTTCCGACATCATCAACGAGAATGTTTGATATCGTACGAATACATTGTATTTATTCTTTCTTTGATTTCAAACAGGTGCTTGGACAATTCCGTCATTCCACCCTCCAACGCACTCACATCGGCAGCCATTTTCTGGATGGTGTCCGATATTGCCGTGTCTTGTACAGATACGCGACTCGAAATTTCTTTATAGTATTTACGAAATGTTCTCTTCTTTTGCAGAATGGCATCGTTCATGGATTTCAGCGAGGTTTCAGCCAATGTGGCAACGTCGCGTTGCAGTTGAGACTTCAATTCAGACCCAGTGGTGTCTACGTATTTTTTGGTAGCCGCATCACTGTCAAACGTGGGATCCTTTAAATTACATTTTTCAAGTTATCCATGTCGATACTGCCTTCGGGGTATGGCAGTAGAGAGGGAGTACGAGACTACAACGGTAGTTCCTTCTCACGCCCCCCCACCACCACAACTACCAATCGAACGATGACCGAATTTGTTGACACTAATGAGGTGAATGAGCCTAATGCGCATGTCACTACTCTATTATACCAGCTTCACGGAGTTCATTGATGATTGCGACGATTTCTTTTTGATGCGAATAATCATTTCCAGCCCTCTGACTGGCTTTCAAGAGTCTCAAACAATCCACCAATTCGTTGGGATCGTCCCAATAGACATAATTCATTGGGTTGTTATTGTATACCAAAAGCGTGGTGTTTATACCCTAACCAACGCATTCTCTCCTCATTAAATGTTTTATAATGTGTTTATATTTCCAGCGTTGAGTGCCTCTCAAACGCCCGTTCGCGCTTCTATGACATGCAGTCAACTCCAATATGTCTCGGTAGGCGTCCAAGTCATCTTCGCTATAGTTCCGGATCTATCTTTCTTCAAAGCGGATCGACTTGGATCCCAAGTCCCGGGAGAGCTGACGTCATACACAGGTCCATATACCTTATTTATACGTTTATCATCTTTACAATGTTGAGCGATATATTCACGTGACAGGGCGGGATGTCGATTGAGTTGTTCGTCCTTTAGTGGACAAATTCGGTGGCAACATGCTGTCATCGTCAGAATAATATTCTTCGTCAATGCTTCTGTCGCTTTGAGTATCTCTCTTTTTTTTTTTTGATTTCCATCCACCAACACTCTTTGAGTCCCATATTGGCAGAGTTTTGAAATATTATCCAAGCCATTTGACTTTTGCGTAGTTTCAGCGTATATATCAGAGTCGTATCCACAGCTTAAATAAACAAGCTGCATACTCTTTATCTGTTGATATAACAAACAAATAAACAACTCAAGGATGTTCGATATCCAGCCGTTAAATAAAAACTGATAAGAACGTGATCCAAACTGCTGCTGATTTGCATCGACAGTTGGTCGGCCGTTTCATCGAGAGATTTCTAAACACTGGTGGCTCCTCCCACTTTCCAAAATGGCCGCCATTCACTTCTTGATTGAACATTGGCTTTTGGTTGACGTCCGACCAATGCGGTTGACAAATGCAGCCATTGGATGGCGGTTGAAGAATGTGGCTAACGGACTGTGACCCCACCCATTCTCATTTCAAGATGACTGCTCGGCTATTGGGTAGCGGTTGACGGCTTTCACCACTGGCACGACCTATCACAGCTCTCCCTGCCCTCACTCACAATCTCACTACCACCCACCTACACACACATACCTACAACGTGGCTGCTGCGACCAATCACAAACTATCGAACCTGCCCCAATCTCGATCCCACTTCCACCCACAACATGGCTGCCTCCATTGCGACCAATGACAACCGCATTTTTTCCCAAACTCCTTCTACAACGAACGTCCATGGCCGCCGACGAACAGGGCGACGAGCCCAACCCAGCGGCGGCCTCAAACCAGTGGCGGTTCCTCAAACCAGTGGCAGAGTCCACACCTGCCGTTTAGCACCGGAGCTCTGAGGTCATCTGGGCTCATAGTGATATCCCAAGTAGCACAGAGTCATAAAATTAACATAATGACTTCTTATACCGTCTTAAAGACCACGTATTTTTATGTTTTGAAACCAAAAAGTTAATGTGCGTTTTATAACCTTCAGGCGTTGCTATGACGTCGTGTAGTCGATATAACGAGAGTACAATAAAGAATTCTCGAGATGAAGTTGTACTGTGGTTTGTATGTAAATAAATTGTATGTGTCGTTAAGTAGAACTTAAGAGCAGTTGCTGTGAGGTTATTATGACAATGAAAATATGTGGTTCTAATGAATAGATTTTGAAACGTTTCTACGACTATATATTGTACTCATGTAATGTAGTTTTATCAACTGATGAACTTTGGTCGTAATGATCACATTATGTATCTATGGTTAGATTATTTTGTTGGTTATGTATTTTTTGTTGATGGGTATATTGTGTTATGTATGTAGAATATTCAGTTGCGTATAAATGATTGAAATGCCAAAACAAAAATCCAATCTGCCTTTCAAGAGAACTGGAGCGTATAGAAAAATATAAAGAGGAAGGATGAGTGCCTACCCCAAAATCAACATCTGAAATGATTATTCAGTCTATCAGGACCCTGCACAAAAATCAAGTTCATCCAGTTCCTTCAATTGTTTTCACAACAAGGAAAGACATAAATAGTATGTATGTGCATTGCGAGTGATAAATAAAAAATATTTAAATATAACTGTTCAACATCAACATAACCCCTATTGTAAATGTCAGTTAATTTTAGGTTTACCATTAGGCGGAACTAGCGGAATGAATA
>JAFIRS010006318.1:0-39462 GCA_018342105.1 Gonioctena quinquepunctata
CTCTTTCACAAAGGATGCCGCCGATATCTTATCCCAGTTAATGTAAACAAAGGATGCCGCCGATATCCGGTCGCTTAAATAAACAACTGATAAGAAGTGCTGACGTAGATAATATTCCTGCAAAGACTTGTCGGTTGAGTCATAGCCGCATCATCGCTGGCTCCTCCCACTTTCCAAAATGGCCGCCGCCATTCACGTGACACTTCCGTCCGACCAATGCCGTTGACGGATATTGGTTGACACCCCCATTTCAATATGCTGCTCGGCTATTGGATAGCGGACGGCGGCTATCACCACGCCCACGACCTATCACAGCTCTCTCCACCCCCCACTCTCAATCACACACTCCCATACACAACATGGCTGCCACCATTCCGACCAATCACAGACCACTCATCCCCCCACCTTTTTCCCTACCCACATACAACCATCACCCCCCCACCCCTCTCATGAAACCGCCATTTTGTGGTGGTGCGGGAGTAACCGATGCGCGGAGAGGTGGGCTTGGAGTGACATAGCCCTACTACTAGTAATCTTCGATATCTTCACATTACTTTCTACTTTAACTTCTTTTCTTTTACGTCGCGTTGATACTGCAGGTGTGTCCTTATCCTAACTTCAAAAGTTTTATAGTAACCAAGATGAAAATGTTGGCATTTTCCAACCCAGTCAAAACAAGATAGAGTTCTAAATTCAAGCACATCATTTGAGAACACAAATTGTCTGATTTTTTGAGTGCCAGGAAAAGTTGAACTTATTTTGTAAGTAACAGAGTTTAAAATTTTTTCATGCAAATTGCGCATATTATCAGTTGACAGACGCTTTTGATCCAGTAATTTTCCAGATCTAACAAAATCCCTCTTTCCCGGACACATTCGAGAGTTTTCATCTTTCTCCAAGAAATCAATAATATCGTGTTTTACTTTTGAAATTTTTGGTTTAAGTTTTCTGTTTCTACCTGTTTTGTAATTTTGATTTTTGAAAAAGGTTTTAGAATAATGCATAAGTTTGTGTTTTTTTAAAGGATCTAAATTAAATTTTTTATAGTATGCTTGTTTATTTTTTTGGGTCTTTAGGTTTGCATAAGATTGTGCTAATTGTTTAGTGATAATTTCAGAAAATATAAGTTTTTTTTAACTGTTTCGGGTAACTTTGTATTCCTTATCAGGGGTTTGACCTTTGCCTCAGGTGAAGATGTGTTTATTCGGTCATTTAACCGCGTGTACTTTTTTCTATATTGTTCGCTCTTCCTAAACTCTTCTTTTAATTTTTTTTCTTACTTTGCTATTCTTCCATACAATATTGCTCGTCGATTTCTTAGTTGTCGCTTTCGTCGTAAAGCAACAGTTTCGTTTTTATCAGCATTTACTCGTGAACTAGATTTTGCTGGTGAAACTGGACTGGCAGGTGGTGTCTCATTCATTAATCTGTCTAGATTTTTACGCACATTTTTATTCTTCTCCCTGTATTTTGAACTGTTTAATCGCCATTGTTTCTGTTTCTGCCTTTTTTCTCTTGAACTCATAGCACTTACAGGCTTGACCTAACCTTTTTCCTTCTTCTTTAAATACTTAAGTCTTTCTCTCTAAGTTTCTCCAAAGTTTCAGGACAATTTTTTAATTTTTCTCTTCGCTTCCTGTGATACTCTTTTTTCTTCAGCTTTGCTTCTGCAGCGGTTGATTTTGTACTTCTCGACATTATAGACGTTCAGGGTACTGAAACCAATCAAACAAATATAAGTACTCTATATTTATTAGAAAATACATCATTCCCTCACCGAGATCATTCCCTAATTTTTTATGAGGGAATGACGATGAGGGAATGACAAAACGAAACAAAATTGCCACAAACTTGGGAACATAACCTTACTTTCTTACGAATTGTAAACAGTACTTTATTGCTACCGAAAACATATGAAAATATACTTTGATTATTAATTTAAAAAATACTTACCTTTTGATAACATTACATGAGGAAATGAAATTAAAAAATTTATTGTCAAATTGATTTTAAGGAAACATCCTTTCTTCAATTATCGATTCTGGTGTATATTCTCAAGGGCAATGTTGCCAACTACAAAAAAAATTAAAATGGGGCTTGGTAGGCCTCGAAGTATTGCTCCAATCACACTGTTACAAGACGGTGAGGGAATGATATTTTTTTTAAGGACACATTTTGAATTATATTTAAAAATATTTCCATTCGCTTTTATGAAACTATGAACTTATATAGGTATAGTCAATACTATATAAGTAAAAAATATGATTATAAACAATTTGTTAGGAATTTTACGTTTTTAGTTGATGATTATCTTTAAATTTAGCGCTTGGAACATAGTGAGGGAATATTTTCAGGGTACTTTCTTGGACATATCTTTTTTGTTTATCATATAAAAAATAAATTTGTTTCATACATTCGTACATCTAGTACAGTCGTTTCATTAAAAAAAACAACTTTTCATAATTGACGATCCTGGTATATAGAAATGATCAAGGACATCAGTTTCGACTTTTTTCCAGAATCAGCCATATGTTAAGTTAAAATAATCTCTAAAAAAATGAGATAACCTAATACGATTGATCTAAGAGATGGTTTGTGTATTTGTTACCCCATCACACTACAACCAATCCACAAGTCGACTCAAATTTGGCATGTTTTTGTGAAGGAGTAACACTCATGGTAGTTTTATCACACAACTTCAAACCTACAGGGGTGAAATACCGCTGCATGCGAAGACGCAGGTATTAGCTATTAAGATATAAATTTCATAAAGAGGCATTTGAGAATATTTGAATAGAATGCTCCATTCAAAATTCTGCTAAAATTGTCCCGAGTTTTTTCAATTTATGCTTAGCATCTTCTGATCATAGAAGGCCATGAAGGGGTGATTAATGATTTTTTTTTATCAAAAAGATATATTTTGATAAGTGCGTATTTGGAAAAGAGAAATAGTTCGAAAGATGTGGAAATACTTAGGTGTAGCTTATCAAATTGCTAGTTGTCATTTGGTCATATAATTTTGTGGAACAATGCGTTCACTATGTCATATCTAAAATTCAAAGGAAATTATTTTTGCCTAAGAAATGGGCATGGCTGTTGAGCTCATATAAGGTTATTGGCGTGAGTATTCACCCTATGATAGATTAAAATGTATCGAAAATTCACCCAAACTCAAATCAAGCCATGGTTCCAAAGTATTCTTAAAATTAATTGAGATCAGAACCCTACCCACTGCCCACCTCTCATGAAGAAATGGCTTCGAGTAAATTTACAAAATTTTTGGTATATATTTGCTTTCATGGAAAAAAACACAGTTGGCGAATTTCTCATTTAAATGTAAAAAGGGATTTTTTTGCACTTACTGTGCCTAGAAGTGCTAAAAAAATAATAGCAACTAACATATTTAGCAAATATAGCAACAAATAACTGTAACTCAGAATATAGAGTTTCTTTTGGAAAGCACCCATTCAACAAGCTTTACGAGTGTAACAATATACCAAAACTAGAGCAACAGAAGCCATAGTTCATAAAATTTGCCATTTCTTCAAATAACATCCATTTCAACTTATACTTCCTAAAGTCATTTTATGAATTTTTTTATGGAAAATATAGAATTTCATTATTGTTTTTTAGGAAAGATTTCAAAACATTTAGTTTCTTACCATACAAACACTGCACAATCATTAAGTCCTCAATTTTGTTATTGTGTTTGAATCCCTTCCAGGAACAAGTCATCGCAAGTGAATTTGTAAAGACTCTTGTCCTAGCCCTTGAATGGAAATCTTTAGCAGATATACCCCCAATTGAATAAAAGTATTCTGTCTGAAAAAAAAAATACTTCACTGGAAACTAACAAACAAAATATTCCTTTTTTATTTCCACAAAAAAATAAACTAGTAACAATAACCCAATGCATATTTTATGAACCACTGGAGAAGGCCATCATTATGTATCTAAAGAATTTTTCAAAAACCTAATAATAATAATTAATTTCAAGCTCAAGTTACATGACTAACTGTATAAAATGAAAACTTATTCTCTAAATAGCTTCTTGCAAGTTCATGAATGAACTGTTAAGGACATGTCTAATAGGCTTCCTGAATCTGTCCTATATCATAAATTCAATTTACATTCCTGTTCAAACAAATTGTATCTCATTTTGGTTTAAACCTATCTGAGGTTATTTAAAAATAAGACTGATTATCTTTATGGGAAAGCATTCTTGAGAAAGTGAAATATCGTTTTTTTAGAATCAACTGATATGAAAAAACAGTAGCTTATAGACACATGCCATCAAGATGAAAAACTGATCATCAGCATGCAGTTGTTCGTCAAATTATTTCATTGATTCTATTGACTGGAAGGGAAAACGATTTCTAAGTTAATTCTGGAGAGGCTCATTTCTTCCTCGTTGATTTTTCATAGAGTCAATCTCCACAAGAATCATCCCAACAAGGTCTGTGAGCCTATCAATTTTCCTTTCCAAGGTTGTCAACATGTTCCCTGAAAGCAAAGTTTGTATATTTTTCACCATTTTTGTGCCTTTGGTAAAACAAAATTTTTGTCAAACAACCTGGAAATAATATGATTACCGTTGTATTCTACTGGAACCTGATATTGACTATGTTGATTATTTGGTACAGGAACTGCTGGTACCGACACCTGATCTGGCCGATGTTGATTATTTGGTACAGAGACTGATGGTTGAGGCCATGTGTGATATATGTTTTCTATAAAATAAAATGTAATGCTGAAGTATACCCCTTACTGTAGCATTTGAAGTAACTTTTTAATTTATTAGTAGAAAATGAACAGCATTGCATGTCTATTGAAAATTAACTTCAGAATATGATTTACCATTGTGTTCCATGGATACCTGGGCCCGTATACTCGACAAGTGAACTTTTGTGCGTATACGCACCAACACGAATGGTCGATTTGCGAGTACTTGATTGAAATGGTATTCTTGAAAACCATTCGTGTTACAGTGAGTATACGTTCCTAAAAGTGCGAATGGAACATCTGACAACACTGTTATATCTCACGAACCAATGAAAATGGTTGGTAAAATCATCGTTCTGTGGATTTTCCCCCGTTTTTTAGGTATTTTTGGTCGACGTGTCGTTAGGAAAATTTTTAAAATATATTTTTTACAATTATGTCGCAAAGTGAAAAAAAAACACAAATTACGAGAGGGCCGAAACATGCATTAATAGAGATTAAAAAAAAGCAGGGTTTCCAGTCTGGAAATGTAATTGTTATATTATTTTTTGTTATATTTGTTATTCTCTGATATTTTGTTGCAGTATAGAGGTGTATTATTTTGTTATTTCTTGAATAATCTGATCTATTTGTGATTTTTTTCATTACGGAGATCGCCAAGCATCACCTGCTCTGGGCTTTGCGCAAAAACTTATCAGGCAATTTGTCTTGCAGTCTCCGCCGAGTTTTTGCAATGTTTGAAATCTTCTGGTTTTTGCTGGTATTGCACAGATTGTCATAAAATACGAAATAAATACGTGGGATACATCAAAACCTCGTTCGATACCAAATTGAGTCAAATGATAGGCGAATTCGAAACGATGTTTAATGACTTATAAATACTACTACTACCAAATAATATTTTGGAGAAAGCTGAAGATTGTTTTTCAAAAATTGATGTGTCTCACAAGATAACGGAAGATGTTCCCACGTATTCAAATATTGTTAAATCAAAATCAATGATCATTGTCAAGCCGCATGACATCGAACAGACTAATTCAAAAACGAAGCTAGATATCATGAAAAACATTGACCCTGTTAATTTGATTCTAAAAGTATCGCAGCTAGAGCAAATCAAAGATTCTCATCAGCTGCAATGACCCTGAAGGTGCGAGGAATTTCAAGAAAGCTGCTACTGAAAAACTTTCTTCAAACTACAAAATTTCAGACATTAAAAGATTCCTGCCCAAGGTTAAAATTGTTGGGCTTTTGGAGAACTACTCTGCCGACGATATGATGAAAAATTAAAAAGACAAAATGATATTTTCTCCGATGATTCTCACTTGAAAATTCTGAAATCATGGGCCACAAATAAAGATCCAAACATTTTTCAAGCACTTGTCGAACTAGATGCTGCTACATATGGTATGGTGATGGAACGACGAAATCTTTTTGTTAATTATGATGCTTGTACCGTTTATGATGCGACAGATATAAGAATTTGTTACAAGTGCAGCGGCTTCAACCATGGTCAGTCCAATTGTAAACAGAATAGAATCGTATGTCCCAAATGTTCTAGTAATCATCCGTTGAATGTCTGTACTAGCTCGATTTGTAAATGCATAAACTGTACCAATGCTAATTTAACCGATACTGATCACGCTGTATGGGAGGCCGAAAAATATCCTATTTACAAGAAAAAATTGAACTATCTCAAATCCTCTGCTTTTGTCACTAAATAGCAACCACAGCAAGAAAACATCTCTTTGGATTTTTCGGCATCCAATACAAACAGTCAGGGGTTTACGGTCCAAAACGCATCTTATTTATAAAAACATTGCTCAAAATATTTTTGACGTGATTTGTCTCACTGAAATCTGGTTGTCATCTGACATTTTGGATTCCGAAATAACCAGTAACCAGTTTACGGTTGATAGAAGAGACCGTTACTTTGATCTCACAAACACAACAAGATGGGGTGGGGTGCTAATTGCCGTAAACTCACAGTTTTACACATATCCTATGGACCTCAATTTCATAACTGAATCTTTCCCCAATATTGACATTATTGGCATTAAAATTGTTTTCCATAATTTTACTACCTACATTATAACGTTCTATATACCTCCGAATACATCTATCGTTTCATACGATGGTTTCTTTGAAACTATTTGTAGTCTGCAATGTTTGCTTAATGATGATAGTAACCTGGTTGTAACTGGAGACTTCAACATCCCTGAATGTGTTGTTCATGCTAGTATCAATTCTCACAATGTGAAATCAATTATTTTACTGAGGAACTTTATGAATTTTCTAGGCCTAGTTCAATATAATGAGGTATTGACCGCCAACAATAGAATTTTAGATCTATTATGTAGTAGATATCCAATAAATGTACAAGAGTCATCATTTCCTCTCGTTCCTATTGATGTGCACCATCCTGCTCTAGAATTTTCTATCCCGTTTAGTCTGAAACCTAACACATTCAAAACGAATACAATGAAAACCTTCAACTTTAGGAAAGCAAATTTTTCTCAATTGTATATCATGCTCTTTAATACGGATTGGACTTTTTTGGAAGATAATGATAACGTGGATATAGCTTGCGGTAGGTTCTACAATCTATTAAATAATATTTTAACAGAATGCGTTCCCAAAACAGTTGGTAAAAAATCTTTCTACCCACCTTGGTTTACCGGCGATATTATAAGAAAATTGAAAGCAAAGGACAAGTATTTAGGCAAATATAAATCAACAGGTAACACCAAATTTTTCGAATTGCACAAAAATCTTCGCAGAGATATAAAGAAAAATATCGCCATAGCACACTCCAATTATATTCGAACAGCGGAGAAAGATCTAAGAGATGATCCCTCCAAATTTTGGATACAATTAGGAGCAGCTCAACTATTCCTGATTCTCTAAACTATGAAAATAGTAGTCTGTCTGATCCCCAACGTATAGTCGATGCTTTTGCCACCTACTTTGAATCTGCTTTCATTAAATCATCCAATTATCGACAATATAAAAGCACTAATAATTTCAACACTGTCCATTTCTAAAATAACTGAAGATGATGTGCTGAAATCTTTAAAAAATGTAAACAAAATATGACAACGGGACCTGATGGTATTCCATCATTTCTCGTGAAAGACTAAACCTTTATCCATCATTTTCAATATAGCACTGACAACACTTTGTTTTTCGGATGTCTGGAAATATGGTAAAATATTTCCTGTTCTCAAAAAGGGGGACAAACATATGATTGAAAATTACAGACCAATCGTTATACTATGCAACTTCAGTAAACTCTGGTCTTGTATGATATTATATATGCACATTTGAGATGTCAGATTGTCGATAATGAGCATGGATTTGTTAAGGGTCGTTCGACCACAAGTAATCTTACATGCATTACTCAATACATAGCAGGAGCTTTGGATATGTCTTCCCAGGTTGATGTCATTTATACAGATTTTTCAAAGGCGTTCGACAGGCTTGACAATGGTATACTTCTCAAAAAACTGAGTTCTGTTGGTTTGACTGACAACCTTACACTCTCTTTGGAGTCTTATCTAACCGAAAGACGTTCAAGAGTTTTAAATCTGTCGAAATAATCGCCACCTCTGGTGTTCCTCAGGGATCTGTATTAGGTTCCTTGCTATTCATTATTTTTATAAATGACATTTGCCTTGGTTTAGACTCTGAAATTCTACTATATGCAGATGATTGTAAAAATATATCCAAAAATTTAATTTATGGTGTGAAGCGAACTCACTTTCTCCTCAACATACAAAAATGCAATCTTGTCTCCTTTAGTCGCAAAAAATCACCCACTGAATATCCTTATACAATAAATGGAAACATGCAAAAATTGGCAGAATTCAAAGATCTGGGGGTAATCTTTGACGAAAAATTCACATTCACTCATCACGTAAATACAATTGTTTCAAATGGCTTCAAAATCATCGTTTTCATCATTAGAAACTCCAAATGGTTTTCTGATATCAACACTTACTTACTCCTTTTCAATGCGCTTGTGAGTTCAAGATTTGAGTATTGATGTGTCGTGTGGAATCCTTGTTACAACATACACGTCATAAATTTAGAGAATATTCAGAGACCATTCTTGAAGTACATTAGTTTTGAGTGTGATTGGTTCTATCCAAACCGAGGTATTCCGCATGGAGTGCTCTCTCTAGACAATCGTCGTAAATACCTAGGTATATTCTCTATAATTAATTGTCCATACTTACTTTTACAAATAAATTTTGATGTTCCCAGGCTACCTGTACGTAATAGTAATACATTTTACCTCCCTTTTCCTCAAACAAATGTACTTACACGCTCTCCTCTGTACAAAATATGCTTTGATTACTTGTCAATCCAGAATAACGTAGATATTTTCAACTGCAAGTCAACTGACATCAAATTTCAAATTTTCACTTCCTGAGCCTTCAGTTAGGTTCGTTTCCTTATTTTGATCCCTTTGAGGGGTTAATCCCAATTGATTTTTTGGGTCACTAAAATGGATTTTCTGTTTTTCTGTTTTTGTGTTTCTTTCTCGTTTGCCTTTTTTTGGGCGGATTCTTCATCCTCGGACCCGCCAATCGGCACTTTAATGTTTTTATGTACTTGACTAGTTACATCTATTGACTCCAAGTGATTTTTTGAATCAATAACATTTTCCTCGGATTTCTGTTTTTGCACCAAGTCCCGTCTAAAATTTTTATTTTCCGAATTTTCACTTTCTGAGCCTTTAGTTCGGTTCGTTTCCTTATTTTGATCACTTTGAGGGGTTACATCTGTTAATCCCAATTGATTTTTTGGGTCACTAAAATCGATTTTCTCGTTCTACTGTTTTTGCGTTTCTTTCCCGTTTCCTCTTTTTGGGGGTTATTCTCCTCGGACCCGCTAATCGGCACTTTGAAGTCATTATACACTCTTTTTGCATTGTTTTTTGTACTTTCAGTCGATTTCGAAACTATTTCACTTAGTTTTGGATTGCTTTCAACCTCTTGGGGCGTGAAAAGGTATATTTCCTCGCATACTTTTTCGGTTTCTTCGGCATTTAGCATCGAACGCCAGTTTGTTTCTGGATTGTTTGCTAATAGATTGCAATCATAATGATTCTTACTGCACATGTAATATAGTTTCATATTTGTGGTGATGTGTATGAACTTTTTTCTCACTGAGTTTTTTTCGGTTCATACACATCATTGCTGTTATTATTTACTTTATATGGAATAAATTGTCTTATTTCATGTACATTAGGATTATTATCTCTCTATATGTCTGTACATTAGGTTCAACTCTGTTTAACCTTTCCTGAATGTATATTTCCCATCCTGTAAATGGCTTCGGCCATTGAATAAATAAATAAATAAAATAAATAAATAAATAAATTACTGTTGATTCCAAATAAAATTCCATTTTGAAGATTGTTTTTGTTTTGAGTGAGAAAAAACATATCAAAAGCAGTGCTCTCTTCAACAATAACATTTATTTAAATAGATATTCCATTATACATAACACAGTTATTACAATTAAAAATCAACAGAAAATATGGTGTACACTGTGAGTGTCACGTTCAGCCTAATGTTGCAAATGTACCACAACAACTTATAACATATTCAGGGCAATTGGAGATTTGTAATACACAATGATTAAGATTGCTGGCCCATCAGCCTAGAACACTGCAACTTTTTTAGTTCTAGTGTGTTGCATCTGAGTTCAGAAGTTATGATCCTGCTGTATTCTTTTCATGAAACTACACAGCTCGGCAATGGTTCTGTTGTTCTGTTTTTAGACATAAAAATTATTCTCTCAATGATCAGTCTGCATGGAGATTTTGTATAATGGTTGATCGTAATCGTCTACCTGCTGCTAGTTTTTCATTAATTATTATTGGGAAGTAGTGCATAGAGTCCGAAACAAACAAAAAACTGGAGAATCCGAACTACTGGACATACCAGAATCACTCATGTAATCAACATTGAAGAACTCGAAATGATTTCAGACTACATGCAACCCCTATACTCATTCGAAAAACCATTCGAAACACGAATTGATGAATCTGGATGGGCCCCGAGTATAGAATCACAATCAACTGCGGACATAGTCTGGTATACAGACGGTTCAAAGATAGTTGAAGGAACGGGAGCAGGAATACATGGGGTAAGGCCAAGAAGGGATTTCATAATACCACTTGGCAAATGCTCCACGATATTCCAAGCTGAAACACATGCTATCATGGTATGCATTCAGAAGAATCTAGAAAGTGGTTATAGGAAAAAACACATCTACATTCTATCTGACTGTCAAAGTGCTAGCAAAGCACTCAGCTCTATACAGATAAAGTCCAAACTGGTCGGGGACTGCCTCCAGAACCTCATCGAGCTGGCAAAACACAACAAGGTCACCTTGATGTGGGTGCCAGGTCATAGAGGCATTGAAGGCAACGTCAAAGCGGACCAGCTAGCTAGACAAGCATCTGAAACGCTATTCACAGGGCCAGAACCTGCACATGGGATTAGCAAAAACCGATGCAGGACCCTGATCGACGAGTGGATAAAAAGAAGACACCAACAATATTGGGATCAAACTGTTGGGCAAATACACAGCAAAGTCATGGTAGGGCATCCAAACCGGACCCTGACGGCTGACCTTCTGAACCTGAACAGAACGAATAATAATAGGTCTGTTGACTGGACACTGCGGCCTAAGAAAACACCTAAACACCATGGGAGTACGCAGGGAAACCGTGGAGTGTAGGCTATGTGATGAAGAGGAGGAAACAGCCTCTCATATTATCTTCGACTGTGACGCCCTAAGTAGTAGGCGACACAGAACCTTCGGAGAGATCAGCCCGGAAACAGGCATGAATCCGAAGAACCCTATCAACAAGCTTCTAAACCTAATTAAAGGGACAAACCTGTTTGAATGAGGAACCACTGACGACAGAGTGATACAAGAGACCCCAGCTGGTCGCAGTGTCAAGGGAAGCTAAGTGCCAACCCTGTCTCTGGCTCGTCAGCTTTCAACCAACCAACAGCATAGAGTCCAAAATCAGCCTCTGCTATGTCATTATCTTCTGGTTCCGGAATATTATGTTCTATACATAGATATTAATGACTTTGTTGGCTTTTTCCGGAGCATAATGTAGAACCCTGTGTTTAAGAAGTAATCGGAATCTCATCTTGAGAACTCCATTACATCGTTCAATCAAGCTCCTGATGTGTTGTGTTTATTATTCTGGATTTATTTTCACTGGTTCATTCTCCAAGGGTGTCATCAACCACGTCCCCAGCGGATATCCAGGATCACCTACAAATTATTTCATTTGAAACATATCACTCACTCAGTGCCATATCAGTCAGACATATTTGAATAACTATATTCAGCAACAACAAAAAACGGATTGATTTGATCAGATAAAATAATAACAAATAATTTTTACCTAATAAATGATAGTTCGTATTTCCAGTATCATGTTGTTCGTATTACCAGGAAACCGAGCATTCACATTGATTATTTTCAAATCAAAGTCACAAATCAACTGAACATTTATGGAGTGATAGTTTTTTCTGTTCATAGTCTTGTACTTTTGGGGGTTAAATGGCCACATGAGTGCAGTCGATACAACCAACTATTCCTGGGAAATTATATCTTCTATAGAATTGTAAGGGTCTTTCCCCCCTTTTTCCTTTCCTTGGCGCTTTCCTAAACTCTAAAATTCCCTCGGGCGCCACCTTCAGCTGTATAGTGGAAAAGGCCACTTTTGCTTCGGGCAGTCTCAGTGAAGAAAATAAACACTCCAGGGGTCAGTATAGTATGGACAATATGGGGCCAGAAGGGCAGGCTTTAATTGCCCTTATCTGGGTTTCGTACCTGGGTGCTGACTGCACAATCAGTTGTCAAACTTGAAGCTCTGAATCAATTATCAAATAAAACAAAGGTCAGTTCCAAGTCATCCATAATAATTTATTATCTACTATTCTTTACAAGCTGGCTGTCGGTAGCCTTCAGGACTATAAATAACACGGCAAGCTATACTATAGAAGTGGAAAGGGGTGTCAAGCGTACTAAAGAGGGTATGGTAAGTTATTCCAAGCTCATGCGGGAAAAGATTCAAACTGTAGTATAAAAGCTCAAAAGGACGGGGTGCAAACACGGTGTATCAATATTAAAGCAAAGCGAGTCTCTACTGGTAAGTTTACGAACGGCCATACATATGAGAGGAGTAAGCAGTTTGACGTTGTGCGTGTGTGAGGGCCTTTAGTGTTTCCTGACATTCCCTGTATACGGTGAATCCCCTATTGACGGTCTCCCGAATGTCTATTCTACGCGGCTGTTAGTGTGGCGAGGCCCTCATTAGTGCCTTGCTGGCCCAACTGACAGTTTGTTCCTCCCTCGGCTAATTTATAAACTCGTCTTGCGGCTTTCCGGCTTCTAAACTACACGACTGTTAGTGTGGCGAGGCCCTCATTAGTGCCTTGCGACCCAACTGACAGTTTTCCCCTCTTTCGGCTAAGTTCAAATTCTTATTGCGGTTTTCCGGCTTCTAACCTACGCGACTGTTAGTGTGGCGAGGCCCTCATTAGTGCCTTGCTGGCCCAACTGACAGATTTCCCCTCTTTCGGCTAAGTTCAAATTCTTATTGCGGTTTTCCGGCTTCTACCTGTGTTAGCAGGCCCTCATTAGTGCCTTGCTGGCCCAACTGACAGATTTCCCTTCTTTCGGCTAAGTTCCTTTATTCGAGCTTAATTAGACAAAGGTCCTTACTTACGAAACATGTCACTACTACTTACTCATAGAATTGATATTCTCACCGATTTCTTTGAAACTCCCGATCACGGCTACTGAACTACTTTTACTCGTGGTGGTCACTCTGGCTTCTCGAACGGTACTACCAAGTGCTTGCGTTCTGAAATATACTTCGGCAAACTTTTCCCCCTCTACTAATTAGATTAAATCTATGCGCGGACTGATCGCGAGCGACATCACCATTTATCAATACCTTGTACCTTCCTGCGAATATTTACCAAGTCCAACTTCGGGTGTTCTCGTGGTCTCTCTCGGGCCTGGCTCTGCTGCTCTCCCTGGCGTGTTGGCTGGCTTCGCTGCTTCGGAACGACTGACTGCTTTCTCTCGCCTTGGATCCAATGTCCAGAATATCGGCCTCCCCTCCTTCGTGACGTCAACGGCTGGTCGGACACTCATGTTCTCGGTGGCGACGGCTGGGCTATTTCTCTGCGTGGCGATCGGACTGTTGGCTCGTACGTGAATGAATGCCATCTCCGTGGAGACTTTGATTCTCGAGTTTTGCGTTCGATTCAAGCGCTTGCTCCAGAGTGGGGCGGGTGACGTACGATTGCTTTGTTTCGCTATGTGTACCGATGTGTTTTACGTAATCGATTCGGGAGGGCTATTTATTACGAAATGTGTAATTCACGCTTCGCGAATTTATGTCGGACAAGAATGATATTTTTCCTATTATTATTAACGGAGATAGGGCTTTTATTTCTTTATTTACACCCGGAGCTTGTGAGACTGTTGAAATGGATGAAAAACTATTGTAAATAAATAGAACCCTAGTAACTTCGTTACAGAATCTGGAATATATCAATTTGTCAGTCATACATTGTGTTTCATAATTTAAAATCGGTTCGTAGCTGATACAGCCGGTCGATATTCACTGGAAATTTGACAAATCGCTGAAATATTGCATCACGGTTTGATGCTACCACAACTTCATTGACACATCTGGAAACTGATGGCTGTGATACAGAAAAATTAAAATTGCACCCAATGTCCATTTGGTAACTTCCACTTGCAAGAAAACGCAAACAAACCAATACCTGAAGGACAATTCTTTGGACAGACAAAACAGTTTGGCAAATTGTTTATCACTCAAATCAGTGAATGGGTTAGTGTTTGTTAAACATCGATAGTTTAGACTATCGATAGTTTTTGAAAAAACATCGATAGTACGTCGATAGTTTCAGTTTGAAATATTTTCTCAATAAAAATATCATATAAAATAAAAATAAAATTATATATATATATATATATATACAAAGAATTTATAATCGTAATTCAACATTGTGTGTAAATAATGTTAAACAAAAAAAAACTAACCTCAATTTTGTAATTCTCACAAAAATAAAAGCACAACACTTTTTTGGTTAAGAATGCTTTTTATTCCAAAATAAATAAATAATGTATTCATAACATAAACTATGCACATTCAACAACAACCAATTCTTTGGAATAATAAAGCAATCACAGAACTTGAAAAATACATAATCAGCCATCTGTCAGTCTTCTGTGAAGAGCAATGTATTCTGTTTCAGGAAAATTAATTTTTATCAAGCGTTTCGGGTTTCAACCTACTGCGCCTATCTGTCATGATAGATCCTGCTCAAGAAAATATCCTTTCCGAAGGCACAGATGTAACAGGTATACACAAGAATTTAAAGGCCAATCTCCATAAATTATTATATCTATAAAAATTCTTCCAATATACAAAGGGACAATCTTTCCATGATAAAATTGGTTTCTCAATATATTGACGAACATCTATCAAAGAATCAGACACTGGGGTATGGATTGGGGGCACATCAAGAAAACTCAACATATATTTTTCCTTTGTTGAAACTTTCTCATTTCCCTTATTTTCTGTTGGGGTCACCACTTCTCTCACTTCACTCTTAATTAAACCCGTGAGCTCATGAATTAAAATTTGTGCAGCTTCATTTCCATCTTCATCTGTCCTGAAAGCTCGTTTTTTAATCCGAGGATCTAGTAACTGGAGTTCTGTTTTCATAGGGTTTCAATCGAAATCTCAAAGAATCTTTCAACTTTTCTAAAAATGATACACCTTCAGATGTAGTTATGTTGTCTATTTTGTCGAGTCTATCCATAATTCCACAAATTAGTGGAATGATTAGAGGCAAATAGTCACATACTTGTCCCCACTTATTTCCTTTGTGGCAATTTCGAATGGCTCTGAAAGACAAACAATTTCTTCCAATATAGAATATTCTTCAGCAAGTAAGGGATCTGGTGCTTTCGGGCACAAGTTGATAGCAAGAATCAATTCAGTTCTGATTTCTATCAGCCTTTTAATCATTGCGTAAGTACTGTTCCATCCGGTGCTAACCTCCTGAATAAGTTTTAATTCTGGTTTTCCGTTTTCCCGCTTAATTTTTCGCAATGTTTCTGATGATAAAGAACTACTCCTGATATGTGATGCAATATTTTTACATTTCTTCAAGAGCTCACTGAACCATTCCATCTGGTAGGTGTCAGTAACAACTAAATTAAGGGTTTGAGACTGCATTAACCATATTACCTGCATTATCAGTAACCATTGCTACCACCTCATTACGTATACTCCATCCTCTTAATATGGTATCTAAAACCTAAGAAAAGCAGTTATGGATACTAGAGTCAACAAAATTCTCATATACTCACACAAGCAATATTGTCTGCTGTGTGCCGGCACAGTTAATATACCTTCATTGGCTGTAGATATTGAACAAGCCGATGTAGAAGTTAATTCTCTCTCAAATTTGTCTTTTATATTTTGATATTAAGCTGGTAGTAGTTTATTTTACACAGTATATATACTAGGAATCACATATTTACTGTCGAGGGCATTGACAAATTTTTTAAATCCTTCGTGTTCACCCTTTCTCAATGGTTCCAAATCTATGGCGAGCATCCTTATGTAAAAACGTCCAGATATACTTTTTTACTACGTTCTTCTGCATAGTTCTGGTTCTGTGATCTTTCGAGCATTCGCTTTAACGTATTTCTTGAACAGGGAATTTTTGCGGGAACTCCATCATCCAATACTTCATTGTTCTCATTCCCATTTATTTCTTGATCTTCTTGTTCTGTATCTGTACTATTTAGATATCTCCATTCAGGCATAAGTTTCCTCTTCAAATGATCTTTGAGGTTAGTTGTGTTTCCACTTCTTTTGTATCGCAGTTTGCAAATTTGGCAAACTGCCCACGTAGTATCAACTTTTTTGAGGAACTTCCAAACATCGGAAGTTTTCCCCATATTGCAAAAAATTCAAACCTTAATTCAAATTCAAACAATAAACAATTTACAGTGACAAGTTACTGACAAATGACACACCATTGGTGATAATCATACAGATGACATCTCATGCTTATCGCGTATTGTTTTTGATTGGCTGCTGAATCAAAATTTATCATTTAGCCAATCAGAAAAAAATACGTCATTACGCCAGAAAAACTAAATGTTCCCAAGTAAACCCAGCCTTATAGAAGGAATCGGATGCCACCGAACTATTTACTTTTGTTAGAAGAAAGCAGTGACCATGAATACATCGAAACTATCGATATTTAACATTTCCCTATCGATAATTAGCGATAGTAAAAACTATCCATACATCGATAGTTACTATCGATGTGTAGCGCACACTAGAATGGGTCTCCGCGCTGTCTATATCGTTGCTCTGCACCTTCCAAAGCATCAATTAACACAAGTTGTACCACTTCATCAGCCATACTAATATACAACACCTTGTACTTGGTTTTCAGTATTACTTTACAACAATTTCGTGTTAACAAATCATGAAAATGACTTTAATATTTACCGACTCGACTGTCAAAACATCAACACGAATGCTAAAAAGCGCTCGCAGTGAATACTCGCTTTGAAAACGTATACGTACCAATGTTCACGGGCCAAGAATATCAAAACGAACGAAAATTTCGAAATGCGATACGCATTGAAAGTTCACAAAGTCGAGAATACGGGCTCTGATCTATCATATGTGGATAATCATCATTTGATCCAGAAACTGTTGATCGAGACCATGAATGAGGTATGTTCTCTAAAAAACGAAACAATTGGGAATACGAGATATATGTGTCATCATGAGTTAATTAATTATTATGAAAGATGAACAGCTTTGTGCCTTCTGCCAATTGAAAAATAACTTGGAAATAGATGATTATCATTGTGTCCCATTGAGCCCCGATCTGGCCTTTACTTATAATAGTCGAGGACATGAATAGGTGTGTTATGTAAATAAGTCTGTAAGTGAGATGAGATATATCACACTTTTTTTGGGCAAGTTATGTAAGTAAGTCTGTATATGAGATGAGATAAATCCCACTTTTATCTGATTTTATATCAATGTATTATATTTTTGACGAGGAATATGTCAGAGCTCAACTAAAAAATGGTCTATGATACTGTTATGATTAGAGGATTACTACCACTACAGAAATATAATGTATATTCATGATATTTATTCAATAATATATTCAGTTTGATTGCGAGGTGGCCCCAATAGAATCACTCAAATGAAAAGTTAACTAACTGAAATCATCTTTTTTAACTTTATATATCAAGGAACACCATCCGTTTCATTTCAAAATATACTAGGTGCCGTTGAGAATTTCACCTGGTTGTGGTGTTCCAATTTCTTGAATTCTATAGCCTGAAAAATATATTTGGTAGTACAGAGAAGAAAAGGTTGAAGATTTTTGTGTTCAACCACTTCCACCGAAGAAATTATTATCTGAATCTCCTGAAGAGTGATCTTCCATTGGTGGGGACAGACATTTAGAATAATTGCCTTAAAAAAAATTGTGAATGAATAGTGGAGTTACGAAAACACCAAATTACCATTGAATAGGGGAGTAAATATCTGACAATGTTATTCATTCTCAAACACTGGCGGATCTAGGGAGTTTTTCAGGGGGGGGGGCATGAGTTAATGGAAATTTGTAACAAAAGTTATAAAAACCATATGAATGAAATGAAATATATATGTTTTTTCATTTGAAACAACTGAATAAATAAGATGGAAAACATATTGAGAAACAAACAAAAACACAATTTGACAATTATTTTAAATAATAAACTCTCAAAAATAAAACTACTGGAACAAAAACTTGATAAAATTATTGTCCATGAAACCAAATCTAGATGGCTTTGGCCACGCCCAATGTATACTGAAAACAACTGAAATCAGTTAACAATAACATAAATAGGATGAAAGAAATGTGATGAACAAACAAATACACAAATCCACAATTCCAATAATAAACTTATTAATTTATTATTTATAAAACAAAATCCATATGCCATTGGCCACCGTTGGCAAATCTATCAATAACTAATTGTTCATTGATCGCAATGTCCGCATGGACGTTAATAATGGCTAAGCCTATCTTCTGAAATAGTAGATCGGAGCCAACTTTTTATTCGCCCCAACAAAGAAAAACTTTTTTCCGATGAGGTAACACTGATCGTAAGTGTAATGAGAATTTCTAAAAATGATGTTATCAAAGGTAACATTACTTTATCGTGATACGCCCCTGTACTATATACGGAGTGATATGAATTACTCACACCACACTATTTATACGCCAAGGCATTGAAATAATACAGAATTTTATGAATGAATCACTCTACCCTGCATTACTTCTGTAAGATTGCTCAAAAGAAGTATATTAACTATACAGAGTGTTGTTAATCAAAATATAATTAGCGTAGAAGATATTACTAAGAGCGGCTTCAGTATACTTCTGCACCCTGTTTGATTGTGGAACGTGGGTTGTTAATTTGTTATTAAAATTTACAGACCTTATACTTCTCGAATTCAGATGAAATAATGCACTGGAAGATGTAATAGTTGATAAATATAATAAAACATGTATCTAAATACAGTCATGGTCACCCAAACAACTCTTCAATCAAAGTAAAAGTAATTTTATGTTTTCAAATCTTCAAATCTGAACCTTACCCTTACTTTATAGATCAAACCTCTATACTATAAAAGGAAGTTAGATTACATACCCCTGTATGAAATAATGATAAAACTAGGTTTCGAAGCAATACGGACTAGGAGTGTCATCTTTCCAAACATAACAATGTACATGTACATAATGTACATAATATACAATGTACTTACTCATAGATTCAAGGAACCACTTGCACACATTTTATGATTTATTCGCGTAGACATTTTAATTCAGTTCACGGATTTCATGAAGATATTTTAACCCGTTTAGAATATTTACTTTTGCACTTTGAATCTCTCTCGTTACTTTGCTCCGGGGTTTAGATATATTTGATGATTTGGCCGTTGTGACTATACTCGATTTATGTATGCTGCACTGATGGTTATAAAAAATACTTTAACATCCATATTTTGTAAACTGATCTCGACATAAGGATTACTGGTTCTTAATAAGTTTATTTCTACTGAGAATGAACACTGAGATACATTGGATTGACTAATTATTAACAAAATTGGATACTGTTATTGTCTGAATTCATACTGATTCGTTTTTTAACTTACATTTTTCTTCACTTAGTTCGACTTGAATAAGAATCTGGAAATGGGTGTTCACTCTGAATTATAAACTCAATGTCTCTCCGACCATGAATTGATTTTGATCATTTTGAAACTTCCTTTATATAGTCTATCCCTCCTCTCCTTTGATATGAATAGCCGCCATGCTATGTTAAAGTAAGGGGTTATTACGTTTTTATAGTTTACGCGATCCCTTATATTCATTGCTTTCCTTTCCTCTCTCACCGCGTTTGCTATCCTTTCAAGAAAGCCGATACTGACATATGGATGGCCCCTTTTCAGTAGCAACCCGAGAATTAATGTTCTTCTGAATTATTCCTTTCTTTGTTTCTGACGGCAAGCCGCTATGATCTAATTCAGTGCCAATAGAGGAATTTCTATGTGTGAACTCGCCCGCTTATGATGTTTCATCTGTTGAGTCGTAATATAAAATAAGTTATTTATGTCTGAAAAATATAATTATCGATTCTTTCGATGTGCCGGTGGTAGTGACTTTATAATTTTTTTTCTTCCCATGAGTTACTGTATTAGAACGGAGTATGACAATCGCAAGCAAGGGCTCCTAAAGCCTAGTCAAGAATAGGAAGTTTTTCTTCGGAGGTTTTTACCCACTTCGCCTTCCAAAACCTCAGTTCGATTTTGAATTATGTGAACAAAACCTCCAGATTCTGATGAAAACGTTTGTTAAATCTTTCCACCAAGGCCCGTGCCATTGAATCCACGCCCCCCCCCTCAGATCCGCCAGTGTCCTCATAGAAAATAACTGTATGCTGGTTCTCATGTATTTCTACCAACCACTTACGAACCAAAAATAAAAACTGGGTTTTAAGTATTTCCACTTTCCAAAAATCTCATTAATGACCAGTACATAATATTGAGCAAATAACATCAAGGTTGAACTGAAATCCAGCAAAACTTAAATGAGCAAATTTTGAATCTTCATTGAAAAACAAAGTAATCCTTTTTTTTATTATTTTTCTATGAAGTGAATAAAAATTATCAAATATTCATGTTTTTAGGATTGCCAATCTCCATGGCCATCCCACAAAAGAAAAGAAGAAACATATGTACCTAGCAGGTGCTCCGAGATTTTTTTTTCTCAGGCCTCTTTCATCCTCTGATGAGGTTTCCTTGGTACATCGCCTTCTGGCATCTGCAAGATTATCTGTAATACATGAAAATGTATTGACAAAAACTAAATTTGAATACTGAAATATTTTTTTGATTTGGATGGCAAAAATCAATCCTTTTTTTAATATGAGAATATTGAGCATTTCGAGTCTTGCATATACTTTGAAAAAACATTTTCTCATTCTATTTTTGCGTTGTTTTTTCATTCTCACAGTACTTGAAAAAGTATATACCTCGTTATTAAAATGAAAATTTTCGTGTACACATTAGAAATTTTGAGAAGTATGGAATAACTTAACACAAATTTGATCACACCTGATGGAACATAATTTCCATGGAACTGTGGGAGATGTTCCATTTATAATGTGGTAGGAATTCGATGGTGGCCACATACACAAGGTATTATTATTCATCAGTCGAGAAATGGGCACTTCTTGGACAACCTCTAAATCACCCTCACATTCATTCAAAAAACAAACGACTCCATATGACATATCCCTAGAAAAAGCAGCAGAATGATGATTGAAAATGTCAGAGGTAAAAAGACAAATCATATGACTTCCTGCTCAGGTTTCTTTCAAGTTTTATATTAATTTCATAAAACATAATTCTGAAAACGTCTCCTGATATGTACATTCTATTAAAAACGAATTTCCACAAAACTTCGAAACTATAAAGAAATTCATCATATTTGAAAATTTAACATAATAATAAAAGTGTACAATAGTTAGAAATCATTAACAATGTATTATTCATTCAGATCATATTACTGTGCATTCAACTACTAAGTGAGAGGAAAGTCGACTATGATTCCCTATGAAGAAATGAAATTGGGAATTCCGGCAAAAAGTCCTCACAAGATAGGAAAAGTTTGTTTCAACAAAATTTACTTTGGTGTAGAGAACTCATCGGAGTTCTTTAAGCAAAATGACAGATTCTAGAATTTTTCTATTTACTATATCAAATTTGTTCAACAGTATTTTTCATCGTAGTGAAAAAAATTCAGATTTTTCTCTGTCTACTCAATACATTTGATATTGTATGTAAATCATACAGATCTGGCCGCTGTTTTACCGCTACACCTCTTTGAATTGACTGTGAATATTGATTGATGGTATCGAGATCGAATGTTTTAATCTGACTCTGGTTGGGTATGTTTCTCGCTAGGTACATATAAAAATTGTTTGAAAGTTCCTGTCATTCCTGAAGGTAGAAAACATTGATCAGCAACAAAAAAAAATCTAACAAGATAACAAGGTATTTTTATACCCTCATTGTATATCATATCCCTACTTATTAAAATGTAGAAAACGTATTCAAAAATAAAACAAGATGTGGACCATAAATAAATATTTTTGCTGATGCTATTTTAATAAGGTTATACTGGGAGTTGCTGAAATGTAGAAAAAAATACTATAATACACAATAAAATGAAGCTATTCGGTAAGGATCAATGATATATAATAGAAGATGGGAAAAATTTGGAATAGGACTAGAATTTCATATTCAGATATTAGTTTTTAGGAAAAATGTATAACTAGGATGAAAAATGAGGATAATGTTTTTACTTTCTCTGTATATTATAGTTTTCATAAATTCTAGCATCTGCCATTTTGCAGAACACACTATTTAATGTTATAAAATCAATCAATTCAGACATTTATTTCAATACAGAAACCGTATAAGTGGAATCATAATAATATTGAATGAATAAGTGAAATATTTCAAACACACTAACTGGTCTGGTAGAAATATGTCACTATTTTTTCAAATATGATGAATATAGGGCATTGTTACAAAATGTGCAGAATCAATATTGAATTTCAAACATTTTTGTGAAATTCTGTCAACGGGAATATATTTGAAAACGAAATTATCTGATTGGACAAGGATGATAAGGAGTTTTGAAACATCAGCTTTTTAAATGAACAATTCTTGATTCAAATATTGTTTTCCATGTAAACATATGCCATGTCCAGATTTCTCAACTTATTTTTTTTTTTAAATATGATTTTTATCCAAGATACAAAAATTATCTGGTGAATCTATGGAAAGAATAAAGTTCTCAAAATGGATATTTTTGAATGTTGAACAACCATCCATAATGGTAATAAGTTTGCCTAGAATAGGACTGGAACAAAGTGGCATATTATATGAATTATTCTGGTGATTTGCACAAATTCTATTGTGTATTTTCAGCAAAGGTTTATGGGCCTGTCTAAGTTCAGATTTCAATTTAAACAGAGCTGTTTCATACTTGAATGCGCTAAAGTTATCTAAAGGTCCAAATTCTTGCACATCAGCAAAAAGATGAATCAAGCCATGAACGTTGTAAGAAAGATTCTGCCTGCCGTAAAATACTTCGACATATTCAACAAAATATATCAACATATTCAACAAAATATATCAACAGGGATATAGGTTTTTTTATCCTGACATAACATTCTTATACCAATAAATGCTGGTACTGATCAAATGGAAGAATAATTTTTAAAATTACCGGTCCCGTGTACAATAAAAAGTGCCTGAACTCAGTAGCTATCCATCTTTCGAGTTCGTCCAATGACCTTGGTTTGCGAGCAAATTCCAAAGGAACAAAGCATTTACAATTGATTAATTTGGAAGACAACTCCTCAATCTTTTCTTTATGTAATCTCAAAGATATATTCCCTTTCGTTAACAATATTAATATTTTTTTCATGCCCAGACGAACTAAATGCATATAATCTAGTGGAAAGTAAGTTACCATTGCAATATTTATGTTTTCTAAAATTGAAATTCCTTTATGATGTTCTTCATCTTCCTTTGATGTGAAAGATAAATCTGTTCTTAGTGGACAATCAATTTCAGAAAATATAACACGACGTTCATAATATTTCCCATGCTATACATTTAGTGCAAGAATTGAAACCAGTATGTGATTTCACATTAATGCTCTAGCTGGATGTTACGTCGCTGGACATATACAGGGGTTCATAATTAAAACCCTCTGTAACGCCACTGGTCTATTATGGAAAATATTTCCTATAACTCACCTACGACGCTAAGGACGCCTCAAATATATAATTTCTATACTCGATTAGTCCTTTTTTGTAAAGTTGCTCGCGTCACAACTTTGATGGGCAAATAGCATCAATTATTTGAGAAATAATTGAACCGAAGTTATTGAACGCGAGCGGTTACGTTCAACATCTTCTTTCTAACTACCCGGAGGAACATGGGGTGTTTATTTAAAAGTACTACCGGAGTTCAGAAAGATTCGAAAAGTTATTCATAAAAAAAATAAGAATGCACTCATAAATTTTTTTTTTTTTTATATGTTCTGGTTCCCACGAAAAGGGATATCCTGTAATGTTCAGAGAACATCGTGGGAACCAAGGGAAAGAAGGTAGGAGTTGGTGTTCTTCTTAAATTTCTGGAGGTTGTATGCCTCGGGGAACACCTCCCTAGGCAATGAGTTCCAAAGCCTCGCAGTTCGTTGGATGAATGAGTCTTTGGAAAGTGATGTTCTGCAGGTCTCCAAAGTGACCACGAAGGGGTGTGAAGACTGAACTTGACGGGTTAATCTCGAAGAGACTGCCAAAGGAGGAACGATTGTTGATATTTCAGAAGAGCATCGCCCATGAAAATATCTATAAAATAGAGACAAAACGCCAACTTTTCTACGGTGTTCCAGACAAGTGAGCGAGTTTGTAAGCGAGGTATCACCGACGAGACGAATTGCCCTTTTTTGGACAGAATCCAATAGCCTCAGGATATGTTTAGGTGCCGCACTCCAAATATGGGAACAGTATTCCAGGACAGGTCGGATCTGTGCCTTATAGATCATAAGCAGCTGAGTGGAGGTGAAATAGCTCTTGGCGCGAAACAAAAAACCAAGTTTTTGGGATGCACTTTTGGCAATGGACCTCACGTGATTTTCCCAGGAAAGGTTATTGCTGATAGTAATACCAAGCAACGATATGGATGACTTCAGTGGTATGGTTACTCCTGACAAAGTTATGTTAGGCACAGTGAGATCGGCTTTTCTAGAGAAAAGACATGTTTGTGTTTTGTTTGCATTGAATTCTACCAAGTTATTGGATCCCCATTCGAGAATTGTTGCTAAGTCCATATTTATATTGTTAACATTTCTTCCTCGTTCATTTCTGGTTTCACGGGCTGATATAGGGGCCCTGGAAGAGAAAGCGGTATGGAGGGTACTATCATCAGCAAAGCTGTGTACGGGACATGAAGTTGCTTTCAACAGGTCGTTGATGTGAAGTAAAAATAGTGTTGGTGCTAGAAATCCTTGCGGAACACCAGCATTTATGAGTAGAGTGTCAGATGAAACTCCATCGACCACTACATGGAGAGACCTGTTTGAGAGAAAACTAGCAAGCAGAGAACACAGCTGAGGGGGCAAGCCATAAGATGGAAGCTTGGCGAGGAGTCCCTGGTGCCAAACTCGATCGAACGCCTTGGAGATATCTAATGCCACAGCTAAAGTTTCTCCATACTTTTCAATAGATAGCTGCCATATATGTGAGACGTATGCGAGCAGGTCACCAGTTGATCTCTGATGGCGGAAGCCATATTGCCTATCATTGATAATTCCTGAGTCTTCCAGATATTTCATGAGCTCGATGTTGATGGCTTTTTCCATGACCTTTGAAATAATAGATAGCAGTGCGATAGGTCTGTAGTTGCTAGGTAGGGTCTTTTTGCCTTTTTAGGGACTGGCTGTACTCTTGTAATTTTCCAATTGGACGGAAATACTCCCAAATTGTAAGAGTGGTTGAACAACTTGCAAAGAACAGGTGTTAGTTCGGGGGCACATTTCTTGAGAACAATCGGCGGGATTCCGTCAGATCCACAGGCTTTGTTGGTGTTGAGACCCAGCAAAATCTTTCTGATAGTACGTTGGCGAAAGGTGATCTCGGGCATGTGACTGTCAATAGGTGTAATGTTCGGGGGTTGTTTTCCCGAAGAATCCAGAGTGGAATTTCCAGCAAATAGGTGCGCAAAGATATTGGCTTTTTCCTGGGCAGTCGTTGCTAGTGTTCCATCTTCTTTGGTTAGGGGAGGAAAAGAGCTGGAAGTGAAGTTTCTTCCCACAGCTTTGGCGAAAGACCAAAATGAACGGGATCCGTTGGGACATTCAACAAGTTTTGATCTTATTTTGGCATTATGAGCATCTTTTGAACATTCTATTGTCTCTTTGCATATGCCTCTAGCCTCAACATATGCTGCTCTGGTCTCAGGTCCTGGATTTTTTTGCCATCGATGGTATGCTGCCTGTTTGGAAGCCACAGCTCTAGAGCAGTTTCTGTTAAACCAGGTCTTATCGGATGATGTTCTTCTTTCGGTATTCGGTATGTAAGTTTGCATCCCCAACATATATATTTAGTAAAAGTTGACACAATTATTTCATTCGTTCTATAGACGAATAATATGAAACAATATTCATTCAACAAAAAGAGTGTAGCTTATTGGCGGTTAATTTTAGATTAGGCTACAAAATTGAAAATAGATTTACCAAAAAAAACAATATTGACATCAATTGCTACAAACGATTGAAAATAATAATCTTTTGAAACTTTTGAGTAACATGAAACTATGGAGAAACATTTAAAGACACATGCATATTTTAAATGATAAATTTTCCAACCATAAATACAGAAAAACATACATAGGACTCACCCTGTTTCAAACTTATTCACTGGAGTAGGTTTTTAAACGACAATTAGTTCTATTATTATTTCGAGTAATCTCGCGTCAATTGGTTATTTTATTTTATTCGCCCAGTATATTAGTATAGCGCGATATGGCTATGGTTTTTCTAAGAGATCATGAACCATCGAATTGCGGACTTCCGTTGACTTATTTCGGTTCGAGAAGCGTTGACAAAAATAGGCAATTTTTGGAAAAACTACTGTTCACTCGTGCTTTCACTTGGAGCGTTCAATACTTGGTTTGCCACAATTGCTTAGTCTTTTATGTTTTCTGAAGTTCACTACATCGACTATTTTACTGGTACGCTTCTCATCATCATTTTACGATACTGTGATTCGCCGGACTTTTTAACCTCACTTTTGAGAGGAACATATTACCGTGTAACGACTATGATATGACTGGCTTGGCTACTGTTCTAACACTGATTATTTGCTGGTTCGCGTTTCATGCTTTTATACTATTCAACCCTAGCTCGCGTCATACGTTATTTTCATTCGCACACCCGTTATCTTCAACTGGTCATAATAATTAATGGGTTTTTTGGTACTATATGCATGAATAAATACGGAGAAGTTTTAATGAGTAAATTTTTAGTGGCTGTCAATTATCTTATAGATGTATCGCGTTTTCTGTTGTTATGATTCCATAAACAAAGTTTTATGATATTTCATATCGCGATGCAATGTCAACAATTTTGGGAGTTATGATTGTGTTTACTAAGTTTATCGATCCGCGACGTTAATAGCTGTATAAATAAAAGGTTTTATTAGGACATTTTTAATTTCCTTTCTTATCTTCAAATGAAGTACTATTTTTAATGAGCTTATACCATATGAGCGTGTTTTCGTGTGGAAGAATTATGTGCTTATTATCTCTCCGATTGAACTGGTTTCTTGTCTGGTTATAAAGTTCATATTACAGAATATTGTGTGGTTTTTTTCAGAAATGAGAGTTTCTCTGCAATTATGAGGCATAACATGGAGCATCACAAATTAAAGCACCAATATTAATTATTACATGGCTATTTTTGAAACGAAGTCTTGAGTCAAGCAGATATTTCAATTCAACGATTAATATTTTGAAGAATTCGTTATTTGATTTAGGTTTCGTATCACCATAATATATACCAATAACAAACGATCCTGTATAAAAATTCACCTGTGCAATGGATCCCTAACTATTTGCAATTGGGCCATCTATCTATGTTGGGTATTATGTTGTGTATTATGGGTATTATGTTTTGTCTAAAATATGAATCCAAAGAATGTTCCAGGCAAACTTTCAATCCAAAATGAACATATTTTTCAGGAGAAACATCGTAAAAAGTTACGTTACGTGCCCAAGAGAGTACGAATATCTATCGGTAGGTAATTATCAATATCATGCTTACTCAAAATTATCAGAATTCTGGTGGCTGCAGAGTGGCCTATATTTTCCTCTAAAAAATACTGCCTTATGTCACTGATTAAAGTAGCTTCATGTTCTTGACCTTGAGAATTGATCAATTGTATTATTTATATATGAACTCTCGATAGATCGTCAAAAAATGGATTACCCACTTGATCTTCAAACCGATTACTCGTATTAATAATCCCTTCAGCGTTATCAGAAGTCAAAATAAAAATATCTGCAGCAAATGTATTGTCACTAGCCTCTGTGACTTCAAGGATTGAGTTTACTGGCATCTGAGCAAAGACTGAGCCTGGATCATTTTTTGTATTTTCATCGATTTTACATTCCTATTGAGTATTCAAAAATGCCCTCTTCATTCTCCTTCTCCTGGGTGGAGTCATATGAGACTGCGAAATTGCTTGGTATCTAGGCATTTCACTATATGTTCATGGAACAGTGATAATTCTTTACGTAGGTACCTTATTCGAATACCGAGTACACAAAAAAATAAATTACTGTAAATTCAATGAATCTCGCTGTTAGTACTCACCTTGAAAAAGTATGTATATAGGCTGTCTCGAATTCGCTCTTTTAGTGGACTTTATAGTTTGAATAGTTGAAAATTACCACTGATGGATTGATTTTCTGATATTCAATGATTTTGGGAAATAATCAAAATCGGGGCTGTGGTTTCCTTACCTTAATCGATTGGCGAGAATGCACCAGCTGGCCAGCGATTTTGACATCAGGTCACATACACAAGTTTTATCCTTCCTTATCACTCACGGAGTATGAGATTTGTTTTTAAGAGCGACAGTATCTCGAGGTGAACGTCAACAATAGAGTGTCCTTGTCACTTTAGGCCGAGGATGCGCAAGCAACTCGTCCTCTAGGTAATGGAAAACCAGCCGAAGTCGCGATCATTGGCAGAGACAATTAGGAGAGGGGTATACTCAGACAAACACAATAATAATAGTAATAGTTAGACTAATATAAAATAAACAAAAGGAGGTGAAGACGGAACATAGACACTGGAAAACCAAATGGCAATGGCAGCACAAACAAACTGTAACTCGAATAGACAAGACGCCATAGAGCCATAACCTATAACCTGTTAGCGTCAACCGTCGAAACTGTCCAGCGTTGTCAGATTTCACGAGGAAATCTTCCGTAAGAAATAATCAATATTTTCTTCAAACAAACTTCTACATTATCCGATTTCAAAATCATAGAGTTGATTTCTTTGTATCATTTTTGGAAATGGATTCATTGTCGTGGAATAATTCCCACAATAGCAATTTTATTTGTGGCAATGAAATTGGATTTCACTGCCTAACACTCCGTAAAGAATAATCTGGCAATAGGTGTTAGATCGACCAATCAGTTGCAGATCACATTGTGCGCCGCCTGAATGATCACGCAGATTATTGAAAAAGGTACAACTAGCTCTGAGAAGAGTTATAGAGCGAATGAATATAATAATTGCTTAAAATGTTATTGTCGCAACAATAAGGTATTATCTGAGCCTAGAGCTGCATTGGCATTTTCTCTGATAACGGCTCTCTAGTGGATCTGGGTCGTCATATAACTCCCCTCCTTGAGCCGAAAAAATATTGGAATGATTTTGGCGGTTAGGAACCATTTCCTTCCCGGGATTTCCCCCTTCTTCGGTGGTCTTCTTGGGGTAGCACCATTTTGTTGGTTTCAACTTTTTGTGACACTTGAATATTACTATCAGAATAATTGTTAATAAAGTCAATCCAAAAACGGAGCTAAATATAGATGTACTATGATCGGCACTGATTTTCTTCACAGGGGTGAGTCGTTCTACCATGTCGTTAATATGGTAGATTTCATCGAGATTGAGTTTGGTAAAATTTGGTGTTTCGTAAACTTCCGGGATTTCTGTTTTTTCGATGCGGAATTTTGGCAATATTAGTGGTTTGCCTTGTTGTATTTCCACGTTATTAAAGAATCTCTTGGAATTTATTTAGATTTCACATTTTTCAGGAACTTTGATCAAAGCAGGGTTGATAATTTCTATATATCGATCAGCTCTGCATTTGGAAAATATTCTTTCATCTCGAGCAGGAATAATCAAGATTTCTTCTTGAGTTACTTGTTCGACAATTGATTCTTCTAAATAAATTCGGATTCGTTGGCAATTATTTGCGGAATTTCCCTCAATCAGCTGGGCTGTGCAAGGATCTTCGGGGTAGTAATCCTCGATATAATAGTAGGTATTCTCCAATATTGGGCAAATATTTAATTTGAATTGGATTCTTCAGTCGTTCGTATCAAATAAGGATATTTGGGGATAAATATTTGGTGATTTTGGATTATTGGATATAGGTGATAAAATGTAAAGACTTCATTTCGGATAATTGGAACATGAATTGCAAAAATTAGTTTAGTGTTTGAAAATTTCACTTGAGTTCCAAAAAATTGGTAGTATGTCAATAAATTTTCAATTTGGGTATTGCCGATACTTCGTATATTTTACTCAAATAATTCATCAATTCTTTTGATTCAGAACTGGATATGATTGAATTATGTAAAGCATTTAGTTTTGCGAATGTGATAGCATCTTCTATGTTATCGATGAAAGTGATTATATTTTGACAGTCTAGTATTATTTGTGAAAGAATGCTCTGAAGGCTTATATAATTATTCAGATCAGTAATGGTTTTTTGAACTGTCTGAAATGACTTTAATGCTCTTTCAAATTTTTCTTGATTTGAATTTAATATTTGAATTGTTTCATTGTAATGATTAATCAATCTTTTTGACAAAGAAATTTGCATATTGACTTCGGTTATTATGTTTTCTTGGTTTTTTTCTAAAATTGCGATACTCTCATCGTATCGTTTTCCGTCATCAGCGTCAAGTGTGCCAAAAAGCCATTTATCAATTTTTCCTATTCCGTCTATCATACCTTTTTTTATTCGAATATGGGGTTGAAGGATATTAGTAGTAGGGCTACAAGGGTTCTGGGCCACCTCTCCGGTCATCGGTTCCCGCCACATGGTCCCGCACCACCACCACAAAATGGCGGTTTCATGAGAGGGGTGGGGGATGGTTGTATGTGGGGTAGGGGTGGGGGGGATGAGTGGCCTGTGATTGGTCGGAATGGTGGCAGCCATGTTGTGTATGGGAGTGTGTGATTGAGAGTGGGAGGTGGGGAGAGCTGTGATAGGTCGTGGGCGTGGTGATAGCCGCCGGCCGTTATCCAATAGCCGAGTAGCATATTGGGGGGTGTCAACCAATATCCGTCAACGGCATTGGTTGGGAGGAAGTGTCACGTGATCAGTGAATGGCGGCGGCCATTTTGGAAAGTGGGAGGAGCCAGCGATGATGTGGTCATGACTCAACCGACAAGTATTTGCAGGAATATTATCTACGTCAGCACTTCTTATCAGTTGTTTATTTAAGCGACCGGATATCGGCGGCATCCTTTGTGAAAGAGTTTGTTTACATTAACAAGATAAGAGAGTATGCAGCTGCACGCTCGAACCGTGGGATAACTTCATTCAGTGTTGGAACGATTACTATTCGTATTTGTATCTAAGCGGACTAAGGCACTGTCGGCGACATGGAAGCAGGACGGATAACTTTTAAAACGTCACCAAATATACAGGGTGGATCGAAAGAGTGTTTAGAGGAGGAGAAGAACGAAACAAGTATATATTGGAGGTTTTTTGTTAAAATGACGTCAGTTGAGGTTATGTTGTCGATGACAGAGGAGTATACACGGAAATTGGAACAGTTTCATCGAAAAGTCAGAGCTCTGAACGAAGAGTTACAGTTTTATGAAGAGAAACGAAACATCACAAGAAAATTGAAAAAGTTGAATCTCTGCACGACACAACCATCAACATCGAAATATGATTCAAATGATACTAGTGACTTTGATTCTGAACACCATCTTATACGTAGACATACCGTATGATGATGATGTACGAGGAGTAGCGGTTTCTTTCAAAGATGGCAATCAGTCTTGGATTCCAATGAATCGAACAGCAGGACTTCGAAGGTTATTCTTCACCACAGACCTACCACCCCACCTCGAAGGCGATGACAACAACAACACCATAATCGAGAAATATCAGCTCAAGTTTGAAATGAGTGATTCTACAAGTACAGTGATGCCATGGAGAAGGCTTCCAACGGCAGCAGTAGCGATGACGTCACCAACACCGCCACCACCACCAATACTACCACCCTTGGAACATGAAATATATAAGATTTTTGTACTCTCATGTGTTGTTATAACCATAATGTTTTTTGCTTTGGCGAAATTCCTATTCAAAACTGTAAAAAGAAGCTTGGAATCGTCATGTAATATCAAAATAAATGAATAGAGAGTCTAACCTGACTTTTATTTCACAAACGGTGTACGTGACGTGAGCCACGTATACCGTGTGTGGGTGTGAGAGAGAGAGATACCTCTGACGGTTTCCCTCTTTGTTTTCATTTCAAACTTGGCTTTTTTTTTTCTCGAGTATTTTCAACTTTTTTTTTTCTCAAGTATTTTCAATTTTTTTTCTCAAGTATTTTCAATTTTTTTTTCTCAAGTATTTTCAACTTTTTTTCTCAATTTTTTTCTCAACACTATTTTTTCAACTTTATTTTTTCAATTTTATTTTTTCATTTGGGAACTCAACCCCACCTGAAAGAGAAAAAGGGGAAAGGATAGTTGGACAGAAACACTGAAATACACACATACATATTTATTTCCTAAAAAACAATTCTAAATGAAAACTTAATTTGGTAAAATATATGTACACAGCCATTGGTGAAGATACTGGGTGTTCCTCTGGGCACACATGAACTTCCCGGTGTTGTGGTAGGGGCAGTGGTCCAGGGTAGGCTCGAATTTGTCTGTCGACCAATGGCTTGAATCATAGAAGGCCACATCGTAGATATCCACTTGGTACGACAATCCCATTTCCAACAATTTTTCCTTGAGGAAATCGTATTTTTGGTTCCCTCTCACATAAATTCGATCAGCCTGGTAGAATAGGTGCCTCAGTAGGATGTCATCAATGTCTTCATAAGCTATGTAGCCGGTACCGTATGGAATGCCATGCATCGATTTTTCCAAATATCTTACGGTGCGGCGGTCTTGGGCATCCAGGTCGGTATACGGCACAGGTGTCTTGAACAAAAAGTTGTGTCGCTGACTGCCGACGATTATGGACACCTCCTTTGGATAGAAGATGCCATTGACTTGGAAGGCTTGAATGTCAACGAATGCGATACGCATGATGGCTGGATGATGAATGAACGCCACCGCCGCGCCGTAGCGATCTATGTCAAGCTTCTCATCGTTTCGGAGAGGGGATGATATTCCATCATACAATCGTGAATGATGATGCAATAGACACGAGTCCGATCGGGAATCCGCGCTCGATTCGATATCAATCGTACGTCAACCGTACCGGATTTCATAGTTTCTTCCTGTTTCGAACAATCAATGACGAATAAGGCGCGATATTTGAAACCGAGGTAATCCAAAAGAGCAGACTTTTTTATGGAATTCGTATAGCTGCCGAGAAACTCCGTATAGTTGAAATGCGCTTCGGTATAGTGATTATTAGCGAAATTCAAGTGTAGACGTTCGTTGGGCCAATATTCACCGTTCAAAGACAAACGTATATTTTGAATGTTGACATGTTGGAAGGTGGTAGGATCGACGGAAACGTTATCTCGTACATTAGTTTGGAAACACACGATGACATAGCGTGGCCTTTCAACACTGGTACTCGTCTTAACCGACCATATTTCACGTTGAGCATTTTGCGTTATCGAAGGCAATTCGTTCAATTCCCATTTTCGAAACGGTTTCACTATCGGTCTGTCTGTCTGTATAGACCTCATCAATTTTCATTTATTTCCGCATTAGGAAAAATGTGTTTGACTTTCAATTCAATACTATCAATCACAATTCGAGCCGTAGTCGTTCCCACCGCATTATTACCTGCCTCACGTATAATGACACAATCATTATCATTTCGGGCTCTGACAAATCGTAGAGTTTGACGTCCACACGTAATCAGCGGATAATCGTTGAAAACATTGAGAATATGACGGAGCGGTACGAGAAGGCTGAAAGAATTGTCATCTTCATTCAAAAAAGGCAAATTGGGGTAATTCCAACCGCCTATAGCCAAATGCTGAGAATCCGTAGGTTCGTAAGATAATAGACCTCTAATGGTACTCACAATTCCCGGATCTCGAACCGATTCAATTTCCCGAGCACTCTCGCTATAAGTGCAAGAATCGAAAAGGAAAGCACCCACATTAGGGGCCAATGTGACGTTACCTCCCCCATTATTTAATTCAAGTCTACCTTTAATCAGTAGCAGAGATTAACTCATGGCAAAAAACGAGTCCACCTGATTGATGCAAAATTCCACGATATCGTTGCAATTGAACGCCTTCACGAACGGAGTATAAGTTCTGTATTCGGCTGTACGAATGGACTCGTCAAATTTCGGAGACCGATACAAATCGAACATGGGTGCTGAGATGGAAGCATCATCGTTGTCTCTTCTTCTTTTGAAGTTCATTCTGATGAGTCAATATTAAATCGATGGAACGGAGAAAGGATTTATTCGAAGAGGTTAACTGCTGCTGCACGACCCGCTCGCATGAAGGTTTCTGCGATAATGACGTTGTGACGTCACTCGCCCCCCTTTCATTACTACCGCTGCCTCTGCTGCTGCTGCCACTGTCTATTATTAATCCCATTTGGTTCTCGCGACTCTGAGTTCCAGAACCAAAGTACTTTTTTCCCCTTGAAAATCCACAGGCCTACCGTCTTGATCGACCACCAACACCGTAATGTTGTGGATTTCACGTTGCGGTATTACAGGTAGATAGAGTAAATTCTAAGGTTTTTCGTCTATCGCGTAACCGGGGTCGGAAGCTATGGGAAATTCATAGATCGTGTGCGCAGGCGTGTCACCATCGAAGGCTCCCGAAGTAACACTGCACTCGAATCGTAATGTTGACACCTTTATAATGTTTACAGGTAGATCGGAATAATGCATTTCGTTGGGTTGAAGCACCCTCGGAGAAAATCCCAATGTAACGCCTATGCTATCCGTCTCCACGAATGAAATGGCAAAGTATTTACTGAAAATCTCACACTTTAACGTATTATTGTTGGGTTTGAGAGAGAAGGCGGCTTCGCGGTCTTCCGCAGGTAGCGCCATCTCTTTCTGTATGAACGCCTCAATATCGACAATTTCATAACACCCTTGCGGAAATTCAATGGTACGCAACACGTTAGATCTATCGTAATAGCGGAATTTCCGACCCTTTTCAATGTTCGGTATGGTATTGTACGAGTGAAAAGATCGAAGCGACAACTCATATTCTTTTTTCGCATTCAATTCGATAGGGGTGCGAGGACAAAAGGAGAACACGTGATTGTGACTGTTAACTCTCAGCAACAGCGACATGATGACGAATGACATCACCGCTGCTGTGACAGCATTTAAATACACATACTTTCAATCATACATTATTTATTCAGACATTAAAAATTTCAAACACAGATGACCACAATTTATTTCATCATAAGTCTGATATTGACGGTTGTTGTAGAAAATCCTGACTTTGCCGCTGCTACCGCCATTCAAATATCTGACCAATTCCAACATCGGTTTCAAATTCCCAAACGAATCGAAATAGTCTACTGTATCGTTGGTTTTTCTATAAGCTACCCAATGAGTACCGCTGTTTCGTGACAGGTCCATGTTGACGATGCACATTCGTTCTTTCGAGGACCGCTAGATGGCAGGGTGTCGCGCATGAACACTCCTCAAAGTGCGGGATTTTCAATTGTTTGGCATATCGCACGATATCGATGTCGTACAGCGCTCTATCGGGTAGCTTTATTGGGAGTTTTTTGATTTTTTCAAGAAGAGTCCATAGCCACCCTTGACATTCTTCCTCACGTACAACCCCTTGCCTATGGATTCCATGGCCTTGTGATGACGTTTATCCTCTTCCATTTTCTTCTGTGCATTCTTAGCATCCACGACCGTTTTGGCAATGGCTGATGCTCCGCCGCTCAGTGCTCCCAAAGCACTAAGACCGGCGAATATCGGTATCAGAGGTAGGACACCACCTGACTTTGCTTCGAAAGGTATCATGCGGGTACTTTGACTCGTCGTTTCCACCCAATTTCTTGATGGCCACTCGAGCCGCTTTCAGAGCATTAGATGCAGCCCGTTTCAATGTGGGAGACGGTTTCAGGGACTTGGCGATTTTTTCGATAACATGTCGTTTGAATGAGGCCTTACTGCGCATGCCCATACCGAGATTTCTCTTAGCTTTCATGGCTCCGGTGACGAGGAGAGCGTTCGCACGTTCTCCAAAACCCGAATCTTTGGCTTTGACTCGTTCCCAAGCTCTATCTTCGAGCACTTTATCCGCCTTGTGTCTATCTTCAAGCAATTTGCTCTGCGAATAAGCAATGTCGTGATGTTTGCAAGCAACGTCCAATGGATTGATACCGGGATCGCCTCGTGCTAACCGTTCTTGTAGCCTTGTTCCAGCTGTAATAATAATAATAATTAAATGCATTCGAGAGCACCGAAATAAAAAAAAATGTATTCGATGGCACCGAAATACTATAGGTATATGAAACTTACGTCCACAATACTGATAGCCGCCAGGAGATGAGCTTCGAACGGGAGCTTGTTTATCAGACTGTTGAGCACACCTTCACCCTCGTACACCAACATGAAGACTGACGTCACGGGATGACATCACTAGTTATATAGATTTCGGCTGAAGTTCGAGGGGTGGGGTCTATACTCATATTTGAGATTGAGGGGGTTGGAGGGTGTTGGAGGGTTGGAGGGTGTTGGAGGGGGTTGGAGGGGGTTGGAGGGGGTTGGAGGGTTGAGGGGGTTGGAGGGGGTTCGAGGGGGTTCCTATAAACATGATTGATGTGGCAGCGAGTGTCAGTTGCAGTTGAGACGTTGAAGTGTAAACATGTCCACGCTGATACCTGATCCCAACTGTTATGGCATCCGTCTGAACGGATCAAAGTATTTCATTGGCAGAGAAGCCATAGTGATTGAGGGGGGATCATTGAGGCTCGGAAGAGAAACTTTTGAACTGACCGAAGGTTTGATAGAACTTCTGACTAAAAAGCAGCCCTCAAATTTCACCAATGAAGACTTCTCAAACTATAAAACTATTTTGATGATCAGCAATGTACACAAAGATCCGATGGAAACATCAATGCCAATAAGTCATGGAAATACAAGAATATAATTTCCAAATTGTTTCCACCCAAGAGGAAATGGAGTCCAAAGAAGGGTAAAGGACTAAAGAAGGGAAATGGACTGAAGAAGACAGTCACTCAAGTGGAAATAAATAACGATCACCCTGTAGATTGCGATCAAAACATGGAGATCGTTCAGCAAAAACACGCTTCCCATCGAGAACTTTGACGTTTACGATGTGGGACATAGAGGCGGCGGTGGTGATGGAGGGAAGTAAACATGGCAGCCTATTGCCAAATTCCTTTCGAGCTGTTATCTGTGGTCCTAGCGGATCAGGAAAAACGAACCTTGTGATGTCGTTGTTGGCGAATGACAATGGCCCCAAATTCGCAAATATCTACGTCTATTCGAAATCCTTGTACCAGCCCAAGTATCAATTCCTAGAAGAAGTGCTGAGCGGTGTACAAGATGTGGGCTATTTCCCATACAGAGACAACGATGAAATCATCTCTATGGAAGATGCTCGGTCTCACTCTATATTCATCTTTGACGATGTGGCCTGTGATGGACAACAGAAAATTCGTGAATATTTCTCAATGTGCAGACACAAACACATCGATGCCATCTATCTCTGTCAGACTTATTCGAAAGTACCCAAACAGCTGATACGTGACAATTGCAATATGATTGCGCTCTTCAAACAGGACGAAATCAACTTGCGACACGTTTTCGATGAGCACGTTTCCCCCGACATGACTTTCGAACAATTCAAAAGCTGTGTTCGGAATGTTGGTCTCAAAGCCAATACGATGCCCTCGTCATAGTCAAGGACTTTGGCTTGAACAATGGCAGGTACCGCAAAACTTTGACATGTACATAAAAGTATAGTTGCATGACGCTTCACGTCATTCAACGTCGAGATGTCGGACGAGAAGGTTGTTAAAGCCATGCGCGAACGAAAAGCGGCAGAAATGCGACGAAGTATAAGAAAAAGGTACCTAGCCCTAAAACTTGGAAAAAACGAACGAGACGACACGCTGACTAAACTTTTCAAACCGATATCTCAACCGCTACAACAAATTGCCAAGTCTTCGAAAACCCTCAATAAATCCATTTTCAAAGTCAAGAAGGAGGAGCAACCTGAAGTTAAAGATGAGTCAGAAGGAGAAGATGAAGAAGAAGAAGAGAATTCTCAAAGCGAGAGAAGCAGTGACGATGAATATTATTCTGACGATGACAGCATGTTGCCACGGAATTTTTCTGCAGCTGTAATGAACGAACATCTTAATCGATATCCCATCATGTCACGTGAATACATCGCTCAACATTGGAAAAATGACAAACGTATTGTAACGAACCTAGGCCGGACCTGTCGCCTCACGTGTTGCCATCGACAGCGATGAGATCATCCCCGGAGATATTCGAGAACCATCCAGTGCGCTCTTCCGCGGAAAACAACGGTCAATATTGGGAAAAAATTGGGAAAATGCCGTCGCCAACCGTCGAATTCGAAAATCGAGAATGCTGTATCGGAATAAAATTTTATTAAATCCCTTTTTTAGTTCATTTTACTAATTTACATTGTCAATCATTGCAATGATTACAATGAAACGATATATGCATGCTTTCAGATTAAAATAGACTAAGTTCAAAAAAAAAAAAATTATTAACACATAACATACATATCCCAAAAACTCCCCTTTTTATACATCTATACCTCCTAAAAATTTTAAAATTTTAATAAATACACAAAAATATTTAAAAAACCCTTTTTTTTCTGTCGTTACTGAATAAAATCAAAAAAACAAAATGAAGTGGCTACTAGGTTTTATTGATTAAAAAAAATGATCTTTCTTTGTCTTGAAGGGTGTTAAAATGTTAAACGTTTGATCTTTCTTTTTG
>JAFIRS010006319.1:0-39449 GCA_018342105.1 Gonioctena quinquepunctata
TAAAAAAATGTAAACTAGTCAAAGCTGAGAATTCATATTCGAGTAAGTATAACTCTTATTTGTGAACAACCTTTCCCTGTATCTAATTTCCAATAATTTCAAAAATAACGTAAAATACCCAGTGTCAAAAATATATATTTTCATTTTCCTCGTATATTATAGCAGATCGAGTATGCATTTTCATTTTTGGGAAATGCACTTTCATAAAAAACGATATTTTTGATAAATCGGCAATATTTTTTTTCACATAGCGCATTTCTATTAATTCCCAAATCAATAAATAAAAAATGTTGAAAAAAATAATATCTCCTTCGAAGTAAATAATAACACAAAATCTTAGGTACACCAGTCGAGCTAGCACTTGAACGATTTTTTATATGGTTAACTTATCCTTTTCGTATTTATTTCATTCAGTATCAGTATCAATGTGGCCTTAAGATAACAAAACACCTTCTCCATGAAACATAAACTAGGTTTCAAATTCGTAGACACTGATATTTCTGTCTCCTATAAAGTTCTTTCCGCCGTTTTCTCAAAGGCGGCCGTGCTACCCTAGTCCTCGACACGTGACAAAAAATAGCATCGAAATTAAAGATGGAATCAAGTTGAGAGATGCCGTTGTTGTTTGGTGAATTTTATACGTGTTTTTGAAGTTTTTATTGTGAGTGAATTGATAATATGGTTACCTACTTATTATAAGTGAACTATACAACAGTTTCAACGAGCTGAAAGGTGAGTTTTTAATCCATTTCAACCAAAAACTATTGTTTTCGTTGCGTCACTTTGGTCAGACATTCAGATTGTGATGACCTATATAGCTTTAATTGCTAAACCGGTTTTTATACCATAAACATCTCGAACTCATTTCACCAAAAACTCTTCCAGGATTAAAATTGAAGGAGGGTTGAAACTGGCATGGATTCATTATAACTTTCTGAGAGTTAGATAAGTTCTAGTAGTTGAGGGTTCGTTGAATAACGTTTTGACAAAAAGAGCATATTTTTTTTTATATTGCCAGTATTGTACACATCATTCCAACCTTCCATGCATTTTCACTCGAAGAAAATATTGGGAGGCCACTCGGTTCTGAGAGCATCAATTTATACATAGTGTTTTCCATTGCCTGATACAGTAAAACTTAATCAGGATATGGTAACCTTATCGATTTTTCTTAAATCTTCACAGATCTAGAATTTCAATTTACGAATTTTTTGACATTTGATTGATTATATTGCTACTCACATTGTTGCCAACTTAATCAAATCCCGAATAAACCTTAAATAATGTTTGTTCGAATTTACCTTATGTAGATCATTTATTTGTTTATAAAGTTAGATATGTGTCTCCGTTCAGTTCGTTATGGCGAAATAATGCAGTGGTTAAGTGCACTTGTGACTAGTGACTGACTGTTACGATGTGCCCAAATTCGTAAGATTCGAAAGATTGATTGGCTTCCGATCCATTTGGATAGCAATATTAGCCAAGTTGTATCCTTCTTTTATTCAATGAACTGCTGTTTAGTTCTCAAAAATAAATTGATGGAAAATTGTGATTGAATTGGCGGGTGTTAAACTATGCACATCTATATATAGAGTGATCCATTTGAAAGCGGGCCACCTCTCTAAAACTGTTATTTATAATCCGAGTCAGAAAGTTTTTTTCAGTAGATAGATCATCAATAGTTCTAGTTGAATGCCATAAATTCGAAATAAAAATAAAAATTTCACGGCCTACTTCGAATTTTTTTCAAGGTCAAAAATCCAAAAAACATATAAGTGATTTTTTTGAATAAAATTTGACGACGCCTCTGGATTTGTGATGCTTTCAAATGATTGTGACCAAAATTTCACGATGAAATTATTTTTTTTAACAGAAATATAGCATAAGAAAAATATTCATATCAATATCGAAATAATTCAAATAGTTGTCATATAAATCACAATTTTGTAAATAATGTGGGATATGTTATGTCTCTTAGAACACTGCAGTTTGTTGTCAAAGAATAGAAATGCACATCTTTACATCCAATAATATAATTACCAATATTAATAACATAAATGAACTACTACAAAAAAATGTATTGACATGACAGTGCCTAGACATTAAATTTCGGACTGTTCAACCAAATATCCATTTAATTCGATACATTTATCGTATCGTTTTCTAATGTTAACCATAACATTCGATAATTGGTTTGGGGTGATATCTCTGCAAGCCTGTCCTATTCTTTCACGCAGTTCCTCTTTGCTCGTTGGGCGAGTTTTGTAAACTTTTTCTTTAACAAAGCCCCATTAAAAAAAAAATCCAATGGAGTCAAGTCCGGGGATCTGGGGGGAAACTCGATCAATGCACTATTTCGCCCTATCCACCGATTAGGAACATTTTCTTCCAACCAATCTCCCACAATCCTGCTATTGTGGATGGAACAGCCATCTAATTGAAATAGAAGATGAGCCTCTTCTGCCAGTGGAAGTTAATCCATAGCGTTGGAAAATTCGTTTTTCAAAAAGTTCAAAAAATGTTGACCATTCAAATTGCTTTAAAAAAAAGGGGCCAATTATTTTGGTATGTAATATTCCCCACCAAACATTGATTTTTTGTGAGTTCTGTCTTCTGCAATTTATTATCCTATGTGGATTTTCTTCCGTCCAGTACCTTGTATTTTGAGAATTAACTGTTCCATTGGTTGTGAATGTTGCCTCGTCACTGAACAAAATGTTTTTCAGAAAATTCCTGTTATTTAGATATTCTCCTTGAGCCCATAAACTATACTCCATCCTCTTTTCATTATCGCCTTCTTCTGAGGTGTGAAGAAACTTTGGTTTAAAGGGCTTCATCTTATTATATTTCCTAAGATTTCTCCTTATTGTTTCACGCGGTAAGTTAATATCCAAACTTGCAATTCTCATACTTGGTTTCGGATTATTATTAATATAATTTCGAATTCGTTCAGAATTATTTCGTCCCTGTCTTTGTACAATATTAGTATTCTTCAAAATATGTTTACAAACAGCTCCATACTGATTGAAAATTTGGTTTATTCGGCCAACTGTAGCTCTGCTAATATTTCGACGCTCCGGATGCATGTTATTGAAAATTCTACATACATACTTCCTTTTCGGATCTGTCGTTGTTACCACGAAGTCTTACTATTTCAACTTTCTCCTGCAAAGTCAAATTATCAGCCATACTTCTTTATTAGTGTAGGTTCTTGAGGAGTTATAAACATTAACACTGACAAATTTGTGTCTTTTCGTCTATTGTTCTGATGACTTGTTATAGCAACTAAAGTTAGAAAGCATTCTAAAAAAAATAATATTTTTGAAATGTGGTATAAATAATATTTTTGAAATGTGGTATTTGTAATAACTGTCAACCACCAAAGAGGAACTGCGTGAAAGAATAAGACAGGCTTGGACAGATATTACCCCAAACCAATGATCGAATGTTGATCGAATCCTATGGATAGTTAGCATTAGAAAATGGTAGAATAAATGTATCGAATTAAATCGGGATTTGGTTGAAAAGTACGAAAATTAATATGTAGGCACTCTCATTTCAATCCATTCTTTTGTTGTAGTTCATTTATGTTATCAATATTGGTTATTATTGATTATTGAATATTGATTACTATTTGATGTAAAGATGTACATTTAATTTCTTTGGCAAATAACTGCAGTGTTCTGATGAACATAACTATCTCCTATACTATGGAGTTACGTTTGGAAGAAACATAATTTGTCGCCGTTTTGAATAACTGCTGTTTACAAATTCGACTGCTAATGACCTGAAAGAGCATTTTAAACGATATTTTTAACAAGATTGTGATTTATATGACGAATGTTCGAAATATTTTGATAAAGTGATATGAATTTTACTTATGTCATATTTAAAAAAAAAAATATCGTGAAATTTTGGTCACATCCATTTGAAAAGTATCACAAATCCAGCGACTTCGTCAAATTTTATTAAAAAAAAATTTCTAGTATGTCTTTTGGATTTTTGACCTTGAAAAAAATTCGAAGTATGCCGTGAATTTTTTATTTTTATTTCGAATTTATGGCATTCAACTAGAACTATTGATGCTCTATGTACTGAAAAAAAAAACTTCTGAATCGGATAATAAATAACAGTTTTAGAGAGGTGGCCCTCTTTCAAATGGGTCACTCTGTATATATAATAATAATAATAATAATAATATTAATGATATTAATTTACTCCAATATACATTTTTGTTTACATTTCATTCCCTAGATTCTAATTTGTTCCGAGTCGAAAATCGGATAGATAACAATCCTAATACACTAATTATTTGTCGAAAAATTATGTGGAAATTGGGGTATAACGCTCATCAAGTATACTGTGGATAAACATTTTCTGATAAAATCGAAAGGGATAATCATTTTGCTTATCAAACATTTCAAAGGCCCTTCACTCGGAAGTGAATCAAACTTTTTTTTAAATAAAGAGTGAAAAACATGTTGGTAGGCAATTCTATTTCAGTTGTAGGTCCAGAACTATTAGATGAATGTGCATTGTTTTTGGTTAGTTAAATAGTTGTCTGTCATAAAAATACAATTGTCAGTCTTCTGTTACTCTGGTAATAAATCATGTTACTAAACTGCTGTGCATTCATTACTCTGTAAACAAAACACTGTGACGTAACACAGTTGTAGGTTAATCGTACTAATGTACAACTAACTGTACGAGAGTTTTTTAAATCTCAATATTTCCTGCATTTTTTAACTTATCAAGAAAATTATGAAAACATGTCGAGAGATTCTCGATCCTCCATCAAACGTACTCGTACGTATTTTTTATGCAAATTCCTTATTGTAATATGATGTTTTGAATTCATATCGAAAACGTTAGCTTTCAACATTGAATGACTTCACCTACCGTTGACGAGCTTCTTCTTGGTCGATAGTTAATTTGGTAACACAATGAATGTCATTTATGAGGTATTTAAAAATCTTTATTATTCAGATAACACAGATGTTGCAAAAATAAATATTTTTTTAATTCCTAATGATCCGCATTCTAGTTTGCATAGTTTGCAAATTATTATACTGCCACCAATTGGTAAAATGGGTTGTCTGCCCGATTCACAAAACTTCTGCTTTTTTTGGTAGAGTACAAATACGAAAATATTTTTGTTTTGATTTTACCCTAATTTTCGTGTTACAGACGAGGTTGCAAATTAATGAAAACATTCTACGTCACGACATCTCCACTTGCAACCATTATTTGAAACTTTTGTAATAATTTCGATACTTATTTCAATAAAAAAAAAACAATATAATGAAAAAATATATTTCCCGTTTGACGCAAGAGGTTGCAAATTAAAACTGTTTTCAAAAACATTTTTTTTCGAGTTTGCAGAACTTTTGGAATTTTCATCGAAAGATTAGGACTAACAACAATTTTTTTTCGATAAAACATACATTTCCGTTTTGTATGAGTGGTTGCAAGTTTATCAGAGGATGTAAATTCCTATTTTCCAAAACTTCTAGAGTTTGCAGAACTTTTGCATTTTTCCGTAAAAATTCTTTAAATCCAGATTTTCAACATCTTCCGTTCAGAAAAAGGGTTGCAAAATCAGACTACATATCATATGAAAGTCCTCTTCACTCTACTGAAGTTTTGAAACTTTTTTGTAATTATTATTAAATTTTGGGAAAATCATGTCTATCTCTACTGGCCTAAATCAGAAGTGAAATAATTGGACCAATTTTATTTCTAGGACAGTTGACAGTGATAAGATATTTAGAATTCCTTTAGATGATATTGAAGAATTTTTAATGGACTTCACCGCTGAGTTCTGAAGTGATGTTTTAACAAGATGGGCTTCGCCTCATAATACCAACCAAGTCCTGAACTATTTAATAAACCGTTTTAATGAGCGAGTAATTGCAACGAATTGTCCTCTACGTTGGCCTGCCCGATCACCTGATCTCAATATTTTAGACTTTTTTGAGTGGGGTTATGTGAAAGAACGAGTGTTTTATACACCGCCCCAAACACTAGAAATTTTACAAAATCTCATTCGTGACGTGTTTGCTACCAATAAATCCCGCGGAATGTGATGCGAAACACATTTGATAGAGCCAGAAAATATCAGAAAGTTGGCGGAATGCACTTCGAACATTTAATTCCCTTCAACTAATCCTGGTATTATGTCTAGTTTTTTTTTGTTGGAATAGATTATGAACTTTAAGTGAAAAATTCCTGTCTTTCAATTCACTTTTTCCGAGTTCAGGATCGAAGAGCGGCAATGAACTCGGTAAATTCCGAAAAAGGTTGCGAGAAAAATTAATACCTAATTAACCTCATTTTCGTCACTCAGAAACAAATGAGCTCTAGTAGCAATATTCGATATTACGAATAAGATCAATTCAAATAAATATTAGTAACACATTTTGTGGATATATCACCGAACATTATCGGAAAAAATGTGAAATGTGTATATGTTTCAGCATACACCTCCTATTCAGTTACAAATGGGGACTGATAAGCGGACCGATAACGTTAAGTGTTATCTAAAATCAGGCACCAATTTGGGAATATTGATATGATCACTGTAAACAGGAAACAAGTGTGGTTTATATTTATCTCACATATTGAGAAATATCGCGAAAAAAAAATTACAGTAGATTAATTTGTTTTTGCTTACACGATTTGGATGAATGAATTTGAACATAATTTCTGTTGATTCAAATAGTCATTGATCTCCACGAGGCAATTTTTATACTTGTATAGGAAACTTCTCGAATCATTGTTACCTAATCGATGACAAGAAACATTGGGCGCTCATCTTCAGGAACTTATGTAAAATAAAGTTGTCCATAAATTTGGAACTGTGAATGAAAGAGGAATTAAGCTTATTGGTGCATACAATGACCGGCAGAAAGTACGCATCATATGGGAAATTATTTTAATAATAAATTTTGACAAACATCGATACGTTTCTGCATCAAAAGAAACCCCAAAAGACGTTGTACAGTGCCGTTCATCTTTTCGTGTTTGGCGGGAAATTTAAATTTTTTTAAAATTATATCGTAAATCACACTTACTTGAAAAAAAATCGAAAAATATTATTCGGAAACGTTGTTCAGAACGACTTTTTATAGCTATGTACATGTTTTGAAAAAATCTGAGATAAAAAACTAAAAATAAATTTGTTGTCATAAAAAAAACAATTTGGAAAAATACATATCTGACGAAGAAACTCATCAGTAAAGCCAACAGTAATATTTTAAATGATATTTTGTAAAGATTCGCAAGCTATTTCTATTTTATTCGGAGAAAATTTGAAATCTATGAATTTGAATATGTTCAGCTGCTTCATAATAGGTCACTGATATTTCTCCAGGACATTATAATCCCGATACTGATTATTATTAATAAAGGTCCATGTATCTACACATTTTTAAATTGAATTTTTTATTCGAACAAAAAATAAATTGATTTTTGGCAAATTGATAGAATTGATACATACCTACAATATTATCATTGTTGAAGCGTGCATCGACAGATTTCTTCATGATCGAAGAGGCCATGAAACAATTGACAACTAATAATGCTAATATGTTATTAAGAGTTGTCAAATGATTTAGTAGTGTTATTATTTATCCAGGTAATTTTATCGTCTTTCTTGTATAGTTATTTTCATTGTGAAAGTAATTTTATATTTTGTTGTGCTTTAACAATCATTAGAGATGCCCCAAGAACAGCTAAGTTTGCAAGAAAAAATTGAGCTCGTCTTAATATGTGGCGAGCGTTTTCATAGTTACAGAGAAGCAGCAGTTATATTCAATGCTAGATATCCAAATAAGAATATCCATGGATCTACTGTGTTGCGTAATTTAAACAAATTTAAAGCTACAGGTAGTGTAGAAAATTGTTACAAAATTCCATATTGTAAGCCCTTCTCTTTAATTTTTTGTTATCGGTCTCAGAAAATTAACAGATGGCGCTATCGGAGAGGCAGGAACAAACTGGTATATCTGAAAAATCCATAAGAAGAATAATAAATTTCGTGCATACAAACCAAAATTTACCCACACCTTTCTCCCTAGAGATTTCGATGCCCGCTTAGATTTTTCATTTTGGTTCCAAGACATGATTGAAGAATGCCAAAATGTTCCCACAAAATTTGTATTCACTGATGAAGCGACTTTTACATCAAACGATACTGTCAGTTTGCGCTTTCAGTGATCGTTGATGTATAGAAATGATCATTCGAAATATTGGTTGTTGATACGAATATGTGAAATGTTCTGTTCGTTGAGTGTAATGTGTTCAACCTCCATGAATTCGTAAAATAGCTGTAACTTCAAGTGGATTCATAACAGAAAGTTTATGCTGGTGGCATTTGAAGACTGTTCCATTAACCAATGAGGAAAAAAGCCATCGTTGAATTTTATTATCATCTCATTTAAGTATGAAGTGAACCCAAGACGACCTACATCTTTGAATTACTCCATACCAAATAATTGTGTAGGCTAGGAATATAACTTTTACAGTATGCATTTTATCGTATAAAACAGCGAAAAGATGTTTTATCACTATAAAACTGATCTGATTGATTCTCTGTCTGAAATTTCGGCCATTTGATTGGCTGAAAAATAATGAGGGAAAGAGTCAGTTGTTTCAGAGAAATCTTAGGCTATTTAATATAATAACGAGCAAAATAGTAAAACCCAAAGCTCTGTAAATTTTCTAAACCAATGTCAATTTTTTTTTAAATATTTTTGTCCGCACTTCCTTTTATAAATCTTAACAATATATTAATGTAATCTTCAATATGTACGACATGAAGATCATTCACAAGGACCATACAATCGTTGTTGATTCAGTTTTGTTATATCGGTGTCTCAGCTCATCGCATAAATACATTTTCATGTACTGTTAACTCGATCTGTTAATGAAATGTGGTCTAAATTTAGAGGTGGCTTTCATTTGTAATTTATATTCGACCGGACCGGGCCGAACATTAATAAAGATGAAGGCTCACTGAATCATCAAGAAGTACCAGTATTAATAAATTCCGATGCAGTTATGCATTTCAAGTTCCACGTCCTTTTTTGGTCGTTTCCCGTTAAGGTTTCCTCATATTTGACGATTCCCCCCCCATCTACCTTTTGCTGACCGCCAGCCGCTGTACATTGGCGTACAGGTTTTTTACGTTAAGAGAATGACGTCATTTTTGGTAATTTTGGATAACAAAGTTGAAATTCCGAATGCGTCAAAAATTTATAATACCAGTAAAATTTAGTGTTGAAAGTGCCAACCTGTTTAGACGTTGGCGAACCGAACGCTCAAGCAAGGGCGGGGGTAATCGGGGTAATTAGCCCCCCCCCAGACTGAAAAATACTATAATACTTCAAACAATATACTTGTTTTCTGGCTACTATATACCTATAGCAGCGGACTATGATAGAATTACAATGTACATTTTTATTTTAAGATTCAATAATAAATTACTATGGATTTGAAAGTGATTTTTTTAATTTACTAAAATTGAATACAGTTCTGCCAAGTACAGTTACAGATTTTTTGCCCTTAATCTTTCATCTGATAATGGAAATTCCGCCATGTTAAACTTAAAAATAGAATCAGAGCTAAAATTGTGGCAAAATAAATGTAAAAACGAAAACCTCCTGGATTTGAATATACTGGATATGTAAAATTAATTCGACAACTTTTGCTAACTCTGCCCTGTAGGGTAGTTTCTGCAGAAAGGTCCTTTTCGGCTTTAAAGCGGTTCAAAACGTGGCTTAGATCAAACATGACTGAGTAACGTTCAGCAGGTCTTGCCCTTTTGCACATCCATCGCAATATTTTAATAGATATAGAGAAAGTTATAGATTGTTTAGCAAATTTCGTGACAAAAATACTACCAGCAAACCGACTGTGCCATCATACGGTAGTTATATCCTGTTTCCTACACCCAACTGTCATTGTTCAATTTGTTATAAACATTAAAAAGCATTTTTTTATCGTTTTTGACTTGTAACTTGAAAACTAATGAAGCAATCTCGATACTCTTGGTCGAATTGTAGATTATCAAAATGCAAAGAAAATGAGCCCAGGCACAACTCGATCGGATTATTAGTAACGGAGAGAATCCGGAAAAACCAGAATATTTTTCTTTTGATGATTCTGGGCTTATACAGGGTGACTCAACAGGATTCCCGTGGTTCATTGCTCCTTAATGTATCACTATTTCGATTTCTTATATTTTTTTTGTCAAAGGGACCATCTAAGACCACCTTCTAAAATTACTTTCATTCATACCGGGTGCATCATTGATGCGTGGCTAACCAAAGTTGTTCTTTTTCAAATGAAACACCCGGTATATTTTCATATATTCCGATCGGCTGTTCCATTGGCTGCTCAACGATTTTTCAATTTTGAGTTCCGTTGCGGCGTTGCCGAGTTATTCAAAAGAAATCTATTTTGTAGACTTCTTTTCGAAAAATTACCTATTTCACATTTCGAATTATTTAGTAAAGATAATTGGGGAATCGTTTGTCGATATGATGATGATTGAGAATACCAATAATTTGCAATACATTGTACAGGATGTTCGACACAACAACACAAACTCAGCCATTTTCAAACATCGGTATTTTGATTTTTTCAAATGGAACACCCTGTATATTCTCATTTAAATCAACTCCTTTTTAATGACTCTACACTTTTCATCCTCGACGTCATATACCTCAAACAACCTGTTTCCGAGATATTCTGGTTTAAAGGAATTGTTCAATATCAAATCAACAATTCCATAGATTTTTTTATGTACATGTTTGTTCTTAGAAAATACTGATACTGAATGATGTTTCAATTATTTTTTTCCATCTTCAAAAGTATTCTTGGCAACTCATGAATAACTATCATAGCAAAATAAATTTTTAAATGTAATTATTTTTTCTAGTTTAGTTATCCATGACTACCGCTGAAAAAATGACTATCGGAATTTGTAAATAGAGGTAACTGTCAAACTACAATCCAGTTGTGTTAAAAATTATTGTGGCATTATGAATTATCGTTTAGAGGACATGTATGCTTTGGGGGAAAGTGATGGCAATTGCTTACTGGCATCTAGATTATACGAACAAAAGTTTCCTGAGAGAAGACATACAGACCAGCGAGCATTTCGAGACCTCAAAACAAGATTTGAGGAAACCGGAAAAGTATTTTACAAAACGTTTGAACGTGCTTGTCCTGTAACGAATGATGAAAATGCTCTTGATATTGCATTGCATATTACCGAGAATCCCCATGTGAGTACACGTATTTTGAGTAGGGAGTTGGGAATATCTCAAAGTAGTGTTTCTCGGATGGGGAGAAAATTCAATTACCATCCATATCATATGCAGGTAATGCAAGAGCTGACTGAAAGAGATTTTCCAAAGCGAATGCGGTTTTGCCAATGGGGTGTAGATAAAATCAACCAAGAACCTGATTTTTTTGAGTATGTTCTATTTTCGGACGAAGCCACGTTTCACAACAATGGCCATGTGAATCGGCATAATATGCACTATTATGCAACTGAAAATCCTCATTTTGTTAGATATGTCAATCACCAACAACGTTGGTCACTGAATGTTTGGGGAGGTATCATTAGACGGCGTGTAATTGGGCCCTTTTTTTTCAACGGACATCTCAATGGAAGAACATATCTAAGATTTCTGCGAAGTCAGTTATCAAATTTATTAGATGATATTCCATTGGCAATAAGGCAGAGAATGTGGCTACAACAAGATGGCGCGCCGAACATATCTAAACTTGGTCACCGGACCTTAAAAAATGGATTTTTTTCTATGGGGATTTCACCTGATGTGCGGGAATACATTGATAATGAATTCCGTGAAAAATTGATAGGTAGAGGAGGGCCAGTTCAGTGACCTCCAAGGTCACCGGACCTTACAAAAATGGATTTTTTTCTATGGGGATACATTAAATGGGTTGTCTATCAAACTCCGCCTACAGCTCCTGAAAATATGAAAGCAATAATTCGTATTACTTTCAGGGAAATTTCAGAGGACATGCTGGCACATGTGGATACTAATTTTCGAAACAGATTGAGAGTGTGTATTGGTGAAAATGGCAGGCACATTGAACATTTGCTGCATTAATTATTATTTTCTGTTAGATTCGAATAAATATGATTTTTATGCAAAGTTTTATTCCAAATATGATACGAAAGGCGAACATTGTCAATATTTTCTGTGGAAAAATATCCATCTTTTGGATGCAGAATATCTCGGAAACGAGTTGTTTTAGGTACATGACATGAAGAATGAAAAGTGTAGAGTTATTGAAAAAGACTTGATTTAAATGAAAATATATAGGGTGTTCCATTTGAAAAAATCAAAATACCGATGTTTGAAAATGTCTAAGTTGTATCGAACATCCTGTACAATTTATTCCAAATTCTTGGTATTCTCAATGAACATCATCATATCGACCAACGATTCCCCAATTATCTTTACTAAATATTTCAAAATGTGAAATAGCTAATTTTTCGAAAAGAAGTCTACAAAATAGATTTCTTTTGAATAACTCGGCAACGCCGCAACGGAATTCAAAATTGAAAAAATTATTGAGCAGCCAATGTAACAGCCGATCGGGATATATGAAAATATACCGGGTGTTTCGTTTGAAAAAGAACAACTTTGGGTAGCCACGCATCAATGATGCACCCTGTATGAATGAAAATAATTTTAGAAGGTGGTCTCAGATGGTCCCTTTGACAAAAAAAATATAAGAAATCGGAATAGTGATACATTAAGGAGCAATGAACCACGGGAATCCTGTTGACTCACCCTGTACTTACACATGTCTGTTTTGCGACTTCAGTAATATCTGGGAGAGTTAGTTCAGAGTCACTTTCGCTGCTCATCATATGATTCAAGTTTGAGTTTTTCTAAAATCTAATTAAACAGAGCTGTCAGTATTCATTGCTAGAATTTTCACATTCCACATTTGGGTAGTGATTTATGGAATAATAATAATACAATGACCTCGTTGTTGAAAAGGGAAACATTCTCAATTGAATGGAAAGGGGTTATTTTGAACGAAATCCGTCATTTTTGGAGAAGAACTGGTTCTTTCCTTGGGAATATGAGTTGTGATGATTCTGATATCGCTTGGATGGAATGCTCAATCCTTTCTTGAAGTTGGTTATCCTCTTCGAGTTTTCGTTATGAATTTTAGCGCAAGCCAAGGAAGTGCCTTGATCGCTAGTTTTTCGGTGACTACATTCAAAATATGATTCTTTTAGAAGCCCTATAGTTTTTCCAAATCAAATATACCCTGTATTAATAAACAGTTTTCGTTAGGGGAGGATTTATATACGCATAGGAAGATTTGGTACTCCAAAATTATGAGTAATCATCAATCATGTTATCCAGTTGAAATCATAGCTATATACAGTGTGACCCATTTAAAATGGAACCACCTTTGTAGAATACGCATTTTTCAGTCAATCTCAAAAATATTAATTAATTAATTAATATTAAGCATCAAAAACTGTATTTTGACACACATTTTCATAACCTTAGTTTCATTTCCAAGGTTTTTTTTCTTCGTCAAAAACGGCAAAAGTTTATTAGGCAATTTTTGTTTTCAAATTTGACTACACCACTGGATTCGTAGTTGTTATAAATGAAAACCATCGAAATTTCATAGAAAAATATTTGTTAACAACGAAGTTACAACAACTTTAATTTTGGAAACAAAGTATTTGATTATAATTTTTATTTAGATTATAGACATATTTGAAATCTGGCAACACTGCCGATACAAAGTAGAACACCAGTGAATTTGTATAGCGACAATCCGAAGTCAATAGCTCATTCCGTTCTACAGTTATAACTCCTGAAAGTATGGTAATGTGAGCGATTTGTGGTGTACTAAATCACAGCCTACTATTGATTTAGTACAATACCTATGCCTAATGTATTAGTTCACCTTTCCTCAAATTATTGATACCTTCTCTAAAAGCTTGTTTCAATTGAGTTTTGCAGAATTTAAAAGGAACATTTTTTGTCCTGCTTTCTGTTTTATCATTCAATAAATAATTTTGATACTTTAAAACTTGATTCGGTTCATTTCGTTTTTATCGGCTATGGAAGACTGCATAACTTGAGAATGAATTTTTAATTTTCTGTTATTTTCGAATACACTTATCCTAACGTAAATAATTATTTTAAGGAATATAATTTAAAATCCAGTGGCGTAGTCAGATTTTTCATTACAAAAATCGCTTCCACCACAAATCGCTCACATTACCATACTTTCAGGAGTTAAACTGTAAACGAATGACTATTGATCAATTTTCGCTGCTACAAATTCACTGGTGTTCTACTTTGTATCGGCAGTGTTGCCAGATTTTAAATATGTCTATAATCTAAATAAAAATTATAATCAAATACTTTGTTTCCAAAATTGAAGTTGTTGTAACTTCGTTATTAACCAATATTTTTCCATGAAATTTCCATGGTTTCCATTTATAACGACTACGAATCCAGTGGTGTAGTCAAATTTCAAAACAAAAATTGCCTAATAAACTTTTGCCGTTTTTGACGAAGAAAAAAAAAACATAGAGTGCCTTGGAAATGAAACTAAAGTTATGAAAATTTGTGTCAAGATATAGTTTTTGATGCTCATTATTACAAAAAATGATTGAAAAATTAGTATTCTACAGGGGTGGTTTCATTTTAAATGGGTCACACTGTATATGTTCACGGAAAAATTAAAGAATAAAAGGTATGTTTTCTTATTGGTAATCAGAACGCCACAAAACTGTAATATGTGACAAGCGTTCGTCTATCTACCCACCCCCTATGTAACTGTTATTCAATATCATTTTCAGATTTACCTGCAAAAATAAATGAGACATGACTCATTAAAATATATTTTCATCATAGTTTCGTTTTTATTGTGAGAGTAGAGGATTTGTTGGTATAGAAGACATTAGAATCTTCAGCCATAAATGTCATGCATTTATGGCGTTTTTTTACGAAAATCAAATGGTAGTAGGTTGCATTTCAATAACCGGGAAGATGAGTGCCGCTTGTGTGGATTAATCGGGTCTGGCATGAGAGCAAGATATACATGAATATTTTGATAAATATTCTTGAATAAATGTTATATTGGAGTAATTTATTGGAACTGTTAGTTTGAATAACAGAACAGAAATGTCGAACACTTTATATGGAGTGGATATTTATCAATAATTGAAATGAGATATTGGCATTATGCAAAATAGCTTTCTTGAGTCGTATAAATCAATTCTAGTCATTGTCGTTGCTCTGTTGTCTACCGACAACCATTACGCCGCACTATATTCTCATAATCGTGTCTGCCTTCATCACACCAAGAAATTTAAGTTGATTTTCAAGATGCAGAAAGAATTAAATCAAGTTTATACCAGAGACATTGTTCATATCCTACCATACGAAATGTGTTTATGGATTATACCCTCTTTAATATTTAAAATAATTGAACGAATTGAAAATTATATTCTGTCTTTTAGAGCATGCAGGAGTCATCCTCTTATATTATACTCCATTAACCATTCTAGTCGAGACAAGAACAAGAACAATCTTAAATGCTCCAAAATAAATCCGATTTTGATGATTTTTTTAAACATTCGTTATATTCTGTTATTTGAAATCAGATACATAAGTAATTTTTTGAACACCAAATATAAAATAGTTTTCGAAGAAAAAAATATACTCAGGTGTTTTTGGATAAGAATATACATTGTGAAAAACAACATTCTTGAAAGTTTCCGCAAACTTGTCTGAATTTTTTTCGTTTATTGGTATTCTTTGTTTCTTAATCACTAGATTTATTACACCAATATATAATAATAAATTACCCCTTATATAAGAAAAAACATGAAAAGATAAACTATTGAATTTTATATATAAATAAAAAATTATTAAGCTGACCCTACATACGTTGTCCTGTCCAAATTTCTATATTCCCTAATTTCCTGAAAACTCTCGTCCGCGTAGAATTTCTTTTTTCCTATGTTACTTGATAATTGTTAATTGGTGTTGCATACATCCACCATAATTATCATTGAATTTGAGTATAATAATTCAAAGTTTGTTTTTATTCGTCATAAATCGATTTATAATCCAAAGGTCCGCCATTCCAACCCCGCTGCTGTTCTTTTCTTCGGTACAGTCGATCGCTTACAGGTGGACGCTTGACGGAACACATTAGGAGATTTTGGACAAAAAGACCAAGGGTTTGGGAACTTAGATTTCCTTATGGGAATTAACATGGGAAAATGGGTGATTTTGCGTCGAATTCAGTGCTGTATAACTACTATGTTGCTGTTCCTGTAACACATTAGATTTTTTTTCATATAAAGTGTGACCCATTTAAAATGGAACCACCCCTGTAGAATACGCATTTTTCAATCATTCTCAGAAAACAATTGTTTTAATATTATGCATCAAAAACTGTATCTTGACACACATTTTCATAACTTTAGTTTTATTTCCAAGGCACTCGATGGTTTTTTTTCTTCGTCAAAAACGGCAAAAACTTATTAGGCAATTTTTGTTTCGAAATTTGACTACGCCACTGGATTCGTAATCGTTATAAATGAAAACCATGGAAATTTCATAAAAAATATTGGTTAACAACGAAGTTACAACAACTTTAATTTTGGAAAAAAAGTATTTTATTATAATTTTTATTTTGATTATAGACATATTTAAAATCTGGCAACACTGCCGATACAAAGTAGAACACCAGTGAATTTGTACAGCGAAAATCCGAGTCAATAGCTCATTCCGTTCTACAGTTATAACTCCTGAAAAGTATGGTAATGTGAGCGATTTGTGGTGGAAGCGATTTTGTAATAAAATCTGACTACCACTGATTTCTAAATTATATTTCCTTAAAATAATTCATTTAAGTTTAGGTTATAAGTGTATTCGAAAATAACAGAAAAAATTAAAAATTCATTTTCAAGTTATGCGGTCTTTCATAGCCGATAAAACGAAATGAACCGAATCAAGTTTCAAAGTATCAAAATTATTTATTGAATAATAAAACAGAAAGCAGGACAAACAATGTTCCTTTTAAATTCGCAAAACTCAATTAAATCAAACTTTTAGAGAAGGTATCAATAATTTGAGGAAAGCTGTACTAAATCAATAGTAGTCTGTGATTTAGTACACCACAAATCCTCACATTACCATACTCTCAGGAGTTATAACTGTAGAAAAGGAATGACCTATTGACTTCCATTTTCGCTGTACAAATTCACTGGTATTCTACTTTGTATCGGTAGTGTTGCCAGATTTTAAATATGTCTATAATCTAAATAAAATTTAATCAAATACTTTGTTTCAAAATAAAAGTTGTTGTAACTTCGTTGTTAAAATATTTTTGTATGAAATTTGATGATTTTATTTATAACGACTACGAGTCAGTGGTGTAGTCAAACTTGGAAACAAAATTGCCTAATAAACTTTTGCCGGTTTTGACAAAAAAAAAAAACCATATAGTGCATTGTAAATGAAACTAAAGTTATGAAAATTTGTCTCAAGATACAGTTTTGATGTCAATATTAAAAACATATTTATGAGTTGATGTAAAATGCGTATTCTACAGGGTGGTTCCATTTTAAATGGGTCACACTGTATAAGGTCTTAGATATGAACATCAAATTCTATGGAAAATAGCTGTAAAACAGTAAATAATGTCCAATAATATCAAAAATTAATTAAATTGTGAGAATAACCTAACACGTATTTATTTAGCAAAAATACTATGAAATTAGAAATATATCACTAAGAAGGCTAATACTTTTGGAATCATTGAATCTTTACGTTTCAAATGGGCAAACAAAATTAGGCTGAGATTCAGTAATTACTTATTTGTTGAATGGAAAACGTCTTTCAACTCATATGCAACGCGAGCGGGTTTGCCATAGTTTTTTCATATATTTATATTTTTGAAATATTTTCGGCAGACAGTACTACCAAGGTTCCACGTGAACCAGTCTAGTTTTCATTTACAGAATGCTCAAATTCGAATTTTGGTGAATTCAGACGAAATCATGAGGAAACATTGGGGTTGGAGGACGCAAGCGTTGGAAACGCCCTCATCAGGCGGTGACTTGCAAAATTTTGCCGTGCGACAAGAAATGAATCATCTACCTCTTTTCATAATGCAGTATTTCCGTTTTTAAGTAATACAAATTTTAATCATCCGCATTCAACAAGCATTCTATAAAGTTAAGCAATAAACACTCTACTCTGCAGGTGAGAGCATGGTTGAATGCAGAATTCCCAAATAGCTGAAAAGTAAAAACTCAATTAATCCGAGGCCTAAATCTCCCGATTGGGCTTCAAAGGATTTTTTCAGATAAAAGCTATCCACTTGAAAGTTCCGTAATACATTATTGTTCATAAAAAATCACTCAAAATAATAATTTTTCTGAGTTGAATCCAGAAATAATTTATTTTAGTTTATTGCAATGCTATAAAATTGTATTGAATTAGGAAACGCAGAATTTATGAAACTTATAAGCTATGTGGAGTGGAGAAAATAGATATATCGCTATCGCTCTTAACAACTTCAAGATTGTCTATTATTTCCAGGGAGATTCATTCCTTCCTGAAATATTGAAAAATCTACGGATGTAATATTTTGCGTCTGTCGATATCATCTTTATGGCGAATGATTTCATTTCTGCCACGTGTGCAATATCATTGTGACCTGTGTACCCGTTTCTTAGTCCTTACACACCAGTTGAATTTTGACTAGGTTGTTGCTAGCGGTTTTCTGTGGTTTCACCAGAACATTTCTACAATTTGGATTTTGGAACACATGCTACATTCTCTAACAAACCATAGGCTACAAAATATACCACCAGGACCATGTCCAATACATAAGCATTTATTATTGTCTGTATAAAAATCTCTACTTACCTAACTCCATCAGCAATATCCGGAACTTGCAGAAACACTGTCAGGATTCATTATTGTTATTATTTTTTATTATTTATTATGTACAAAACCTGTATACACTCAACAAAAAATAATCGTCGCGACACCACACTGTTCAATGTGAAATAGAAAGACGAAACGAAAATAAATGGCTTGCTTTCTAGAAGGGAGAGAGAGAGAGAGAGAGAGAGAGAGACAGACAGAGAAACACGCGCACGCCGCACGGCTCATAACCATAGCGAAAGTCTCGTTACAACTTTTGGTCTTAATTTATTCCGTCTAGCCCTCTTTCGCAACGCTCGATAAGGAACTACCTTTTTAAAGACAAGCTTTTATTGAAATGCGCTAAAAAGTAAAAAATAATAGCTTTGGATGTGCGACGTAGGTTATTCCGTGAGTTCTAGATTCAAAAGCTTGTCGCGCAAAGTTTTCAGTTCGAATACAGAAGCGACAAGCTTTTGAATCTATAACTCAGGAATAACTACGTCGCACATCCAAACTATATTTTACTTTCTAGCCCTTTGAATAAAAGCTTGTCTTTAAAGGTTTTTTATTAATTATTTTATTATCGTGGACTTTTCAATTCACAGAAAAATATTTCTATTCAATTGAGAGTGTTTCCCCTCTCAACATCAAATAGATATCTTTAATTTCGCTATCACATATTTTTTGTAACTTTTTTACATCTAGGATCCCATGATCGTTAGTTACAATGTTAATGCGCTAATGCATATTATCTGTCCTCGATTACGTAGCAAATGCATTGGTCGAAGGGGGATTATAGGCACACGGATAGTACTTTAAAAGGAAAATCCGATCCTCTGCCATTACAATCAATTTGCAACAGATACGTTGGGAATTTATACAGTGATATAGCGAAGTCTGCGCGGCCCCGAGTTATTCGAGGAGTGGGTCCAACTTATCGAGTCACAGACCGAATAATGCGACTGTTAACCGTTCATGGGCGTCAATTTATAATTATTATCGGAATAAAACATTCGATTGGTCCCACCTGTTTGGTCGTGTCACTGAAATGAGGTGCGGTGCAATTCGTTTTTTTTGACATATGGAGAACCGTATTGAAGGATTATTAGTATATTATTTAACTAGCGGTAATGTAGGTCATAACTCACGCAGATGAAGTTTGAGCACGAGCTGCAGGCGAGGTTGTAATTCATCAAGTGAGTTATGACCATTACCCAAGTTGAATACTATACTTTATCTGACTATACAAATAAATACTAAGATACAAAGTACAGAGAAAAACTTTATTCACAAATCTTAATAGTTACCTATAACAATGCTATAATTTTTATTGTAATTACTCATTTTTTTTTTTTATAAAATTAACTGTGAAGTTTGAACAACCAGTAAACTGAATATGTGGGCTGATTATGTTTCATTTTGGGTTTTTTGCATATATGTTTGTTGATGTACTAACTGGTTGAGGTGTTATAGAACTGTATATTTTATTTGCAGTATCTGTCTTATTCTTTTCGGAATCATCAACGTACCCTCAGCCACAGTAGTTGATCGCCAACCGCCATGGCGTTTAAAGTGCCGTTATATCCCCTCCAGCATCTACTAATAAAGTTGCCGACGAGCAGCGAAAACAATGCCCTGTATATAAATTACAGTGTGGTAATTTTAAAAATGTAGCAATGTCTTTCCCCATTGCTCCAAATTTTATTAATGCCAATTCTTTGTGAGTGATATTTTCCATTTTGAAATTTAAAGAATAATATCGTTTGCGATATATCAGTAGGACGAAGATTTAAATATTTCATAACTATGGTATACAAATTTCCGCAAAAGTGAATTTTCTGGCAATTTTTGTTTTGTATTTGGTACACTGACCTAAAAATAGATCCATGATCTTCTGAATCTGTAATTTGCATATATATATATATATATATATATATATATATATAGGTGTTAGTGAATAAGTGCGACAAACTTCAGGGGTGATTCTGCTATACAGTGCATTCCATTTAAAACGAGCCACCCTGAATAACTTTTGGTACAACGATTTTCAGGAAAAATAAAAACACGTCAACAATAGTATACAGGGGACACATTTTGACATATTCACATTTTGTTTACTTCCACTATCGCACCTCTCAAGTTTTTTATTAATTATTTTATTTTGTGCTTTTTAGTAAGTACACCTTAATCTATGCATTTTGTTAATGCATAGTCATTATGAGGTCTTTTCCTGTAAGTTCTGAGCTATCTGGTTCTTCAATGAGGAGACCATCTGAAGATTACTCCTATGCCATCTTCAATGAATGAATTCTGAAAAAAAAACAATAATCTTCGACTAAATTCATAATCTCTGACCCCAAGAACCCCGACAACCAAATTTTGAATAGAAACGTTCCATTATCACAACCATGTGGAGCCGCCATATTGAATTTATGAATTTTGGGGAATAAAATTCATAGTCTTCGACCCGAAAACCCCACATACCAATTTTAATAGAATCGGACCATAATAACAAAACTCGTTCGCCATCTTAGAGCCGCCATCTTAAATTTGTGAATTTTGAAAAAATTCATAATCTCCGACCCAAGACCTCACATACTAATTTTGAGTCGAATCGGACCATAAACACAAATCTCGTCCGCCATCTTAGAGCCGCCATCTTGAATTTGTGAATTTCGAAAAAATTCATAATCTCCGACCCTGAAAATCTCCCAACATACTAATTTTTTAGTCGAATCGGACCATAAACACAAATATCTCGTCCGCCATCTTAGAGCCGCCATTTTGGGTTTTTTTCTCAAAAATTCCATAATGCATTGTCTCAGGAACTATGAACATCTGCCAAATTTCACGTTAATCGGAGCAGCTGCAAGTGGATCAAATTTAATTTGCAAGATTTGATGACAAACATCGGGACAGGTGAAACTAAATAAAACTTGTAATGTAAAAAAGAAGTTATTTCTTGTGAATGTCTTACAGAAAACAACGACTTTCTCCATGGGGACCACTATGTTGGAGCCCTATAGAACGTGTAGAAGTAGGTTATGATAAGTAGAAGATTCAATTAAATTTTTGAAGAGCCACAGAGAACCAGTAAAAATATTGGCATTTGTAATTCCCTACATTTAAGATTGCATCTTGTCGGAAATTACAGGTTTCATTGTATTTCACAAAATGTACAACTATCACATGCTCTCAAGCCGTTCTGTCAAAATCTATATGTTTTTACATTATTTTCCCTTGTTCTCTCTTTTTACAAGCGTTTATTTAACTTGTTTCGTTCATATGACATTCTGTCATTATGTCATTCTTTCCGGTTCAAAATTTGTAATCCATTTTGGAGCCTTGCCGACATCCGATTGAACTGAAATTTGGCAGGTGTTCATAAACCGGCGACAATGCATTATGAAATTTTTGTTAGAGAAAAACAAAATGGCGGCTCCAAGATGGCGGAAGAATTTTGTGATTATGGTACGATTCGATTCAAAAGGTGGTATCTAGATGTTTTGAGGTCGATGTGGGGATTTTCGGGGACAAAGATTGTGTTTTTTTTCAAAATTTATAAAATTCAAGATGGCGGCTCCAAAATGACGGAGGAGTTTTGTGATTATGGTCCGATTCTATTCAAAATTTGTATGTGGGTGTTTTCGTAGTGGGAGATTATGCATTTTTATCAAAATTTATTAAAATGAAATGGTGGCTCATGGAAGTTTTGTTATAGAAAAAAAAAATGGCGCTCCAAGATGGCGGACGAATTTACGGATATGCTCCGATTCGATTCAAAATTGGTATGTGGGGTTTTCGGGGTTGAAGATTAGACTGGGAATCTGTCAAAATAATCCAGAAACAAACCCCAAGTATAGCGTGAGAATATTCAAGATCTGTGACCCAGAAGGATATATTTATGTTGAAAAGGGAAACATTCTCAATTGAATGATTGAATAAAAAGTTTTTTTCTGTGTTTGGAAAAATCCACGATAAAATGAAGTTGGAGAATGTCTAACAGAAGAACTATTTCCTCGGCTGAACCCCGTTGGACATTGAACTACATCGTAGATATTCTGAAAGAACCCTGACTCAAAAGAAAAAAATCTGAAATTGAAAATTTGCATTTTTATTCAGATAGTTATTTGCTTTTTCTTTTCCCAGTCTTGATTAAGAACTCATATAGATGAATGGGGCAGAGAAGAATGTTTTCCAGAAATAATTTGTAACATTGAGGCAAGAGAGGAAATCGCATTCACTAGGGTCTTCAATACATTTTTGTCGACGAAAATCTATTTCACGTTCCACGATCATCCAGGAAGACCGAAAAAAAATGGGAGACACATTTTAAAGAAGCAATCTCACTTTGCAAAAGATGGAAACAAAGTTAGAAACATTTCTGTTGGAAGACACTTTGAAATTAGTGTTTTGACATTGAAACCTGTCATGGGGTATGGTAGATTGATTTGTGTGAAAATATGAACAGGATGTTCATAAAATCAGATGTGGAATCATCTGCGACTGAAAGATAAACTTTAGTCACTATCTTCCATCGTTCAAGATAACCTCTTGTGGGGTATTCATGTTGAAAAGGGAAACATTCCCAATTGAATATTGAATCGAAAGATTTTTCTGTGAATTGAAAAATCCACGATAAAATGAAGTTTTTTTTTGTGAATGTCTGCGAAAACAACTACTTCCCGGCTGAAGCCACGCTGGACATTGAACTACTTTTTTTAGGTTTGGGGTTTTCGGAATATCTATCAGATGTGTTAAAGTGAGGCTGGCTTTGGAATGTAGTTGTTTTCTGTTCACATTCACAAAAAAATGGTTCATTTATCGTGGATTTTAATTTCAAACTCTTTAATATTCAATTGAGACTTTCCCCTTTTCAAATAACTATAGAAAGAATCTGACGGAAAACAAACATTTTTGGATTGATGTGGCCGATACTTGATGAACATCCATTTAAAAGCAAACAAAGACTCTCACTTCACTAAATTTTTTTCAAAAACTGGGCGCTCAGGATGCATCCTTTGAGTAGCCATTCCTTTCAAAATATATTTTTAATTTTTTGATTCTCCATATTTGGATAATTTTTTCAGAATGTTAACGTTATCAAAAATTTATTTATACTTTTAGTGGGTACAAAATAGTTCTCCACTTTTGTCTGTGTTTGTGCAACTATCGATTGATAAGTGGATAAAAAGTGTGCATTGAGAAAGTGTCAAATTTAGTTCAGTTTTCAGGAGTGTACAGATGGATCGTTAGTAAATATGAAGATTTCTGAGAAATTTCACAGTCGAATTAGGAGCCAAACCAATGCTGGTTTCAACGTTTGACGCATCGTAAGCATAGTCTCTATTGTGTTCAAATCCCCAAAACATGGGTTTTCTAAGTTTATATTTCCTATGGCATATACAGTACCTATTATGAATACATTATTATATAAAATCGTATGCGCTATAAATTCAAACGTGAACATAAAGACTCTCTACGATGATGTCCTAATTTGTAACTTATTTTCTTAAAAAACAGAATACTAACTGTTCAGAGAATAATTTTCAGTATTTGCAAAATAGTGTGCCTATCTCATTACGAAATTTGTGTAACAAATGGGTTTCATATGCATTCGTATACCACCTTGAATGAATACCAGCTTGTCTAGTTAATTGCTTTTCGCATGGAAATCTGGAGTGTGATTAGTCTTGTTTCATGTCGCTTTTAATGACATTGGCAACTAATCTGAAACTTGTTCTAAACAATTTCTGTACTTGTAATGACAAACCTTAGCTCATCCGTAAGGGGAGCGGGAGTTTGCAAGAACCATCATTTGCCTCAACTAAATTGATTGACTGCCATGTTATGGTATTAATCCATCTCTCGTATTCGATAACAAAAAAAAATATTTTTATTTTTGGCCTACTATTTTGTTTCTAAAAGGTCAGTCAGTTCCTCACATTTGAATGTTATGATTTAGAATAGTATTTATTAAATTAAAATTGAACTCCTTGAAAAGTCTCTAAACTACATATATCTGGAGCTTCGTCAGATATAGTCTACTCGACAAGTTGAAAATGGTCTAAAATAGAGATACTGCTCTTAAAATTATTGTGATAAGCTCATTGGAATAACGCTCGAAAAAAATGTGCCAAAAGTGCATTAGCACATAAAAAAATTGCAAAAGTTAAAACAATTGAAGATGAAAAAATGGCATTTCGTTATTTGCCAATATTTCATAAACTATTGATATTTAAGAAATTTCAGAAAAAATATTATGAAATAGGAGGAAATTTCCAATGAAAAACTACCAACCCCGGAACTCTATCTCCATTATTTATAATTTTAATTTAACGCTGAAAATGGGTTCCGAGCGACATTTTTTAGGTTGCGCTGACGTCAAAAGCGAAGTACGATATATTAATTAATTTATTTAAGGTATTAAATATATTTTTTAAATTTGAAAAAATTATGGTGTATTCGGAACACTATAAATAATTTATTCCCGTTGGAAATTTTACTTAAAGTAAATTTTTCAACAAGTTAAACTATTGTTAACTAACAAAATTTTCTCGAACTTCTATCTTAATTGTAAATGAAAAAAAAATGTTTAAATAATTGTCGTAAAAATGTTTCGCTTCGTAGAGCCTTTGTTATATACACACTTAACAAGATCACGCCATAAAAGTTAAAAAAATATTCATACTTTGTTTATAATAATTTTTGTACTTGAACAAAAACTAAAAAATCTAAGTAATGTTGTTGAAAAATTTTTTGTTTTCCTAATCATCATATTATCGTTTTTTATTAAATATATAAATTGATTTGCAAACAAAAATTTTCCCGCCATTTGTTGATAATTTTTTTATAAACAAATTGATTATTTCAATATTTTTGATTTTTTTTTCCCACAACTTCATTATATTAAGAATATTATAGAAAAAAAAATCCCAATTTTTCCCAATTCCAATTCCCAAAGTATAATAAAAAATTGGAAAATTTTTTTTCTATACTTTGTTATATATGGTTGTTTTTGTAAATTTCAAAGTTTCAGAAAAAAAATCTAACAAAGTTAAAAATTTGTTTATAACAAATTGGTAAGTTAATAAACAATGGAATTGTTGATAAAAAAAATGTTTTCGTTACTTTTTAGAGGACTTCAATTATATTTAGAAAAAAATAATTTCCCAACTAATTATTTAAACAATAGAAATATAAAAAAAGATTATAAACAATTAAAAATTGTTAACGAAATTTTTTTTTCACAAATCATATTTGTGATATAATGGAGTTGTGAAAAACAAAATTTCAAAAATATTGAAATAATCAATTTGTTTATAAAAAATTTATCAACAAATGGGGGATTTTTTTTTTTAAAATAATTTTTTAAAAAAAAAAAAAAAATTTTTTTTAATTTTAATTTTTTGTTTTTATTAAGTACAAACATTATTATAAACAAAGTATGAATATTTTTTCAATTTTCATGGCGTGATCTTGTTGAGTATGTATATAAGAAAAGCTCTACGAAGCAAAAAATTTTTACGACAATTATTTAAAAAAAAAATTTATTTACAATTAAGATAAAAGTTCGAGAAAATTCTGTTAGTTAACAATCGTTTAACTTGTTGAAAAATTTACTTTAAGTAAAATTTCCAACATGAATAAATTATTTATAGTGTTCCGAATACACCATAATTTTTTCAAAAAAAAAAAAAAATGAATCTAAAAATGTCGCTCGGATACCCATTTTCAGCGTTAAATTAAAATTATAAATAATGGAGATAGGGTTCCGGGAGTTGGGTATTTTTTATTGGAAATTTCCTCCTCTTTCAGAATCTTTTTCTGAAATTTCTTAAATATCAATAGTTTATGAAATATTGGCAAAAAACGAAATGCCATTTTTTTTTCATCTTCAATTGTTTATAACTTCTGCAATTTTTTTTATTGCTAATCACCTTTTGGCACATTTTTCTAGGCGTTATTCCGGATCCAATGAGCTATCACACATAATTTTAAGTGCAGTATCTCTATTTTAGACCATTTTCATCTTGTCGAGTAGACTAATATTTTCAACATCGAAAAGGAATGTACTTAGGAACCAAACGATCAATTCGATCTCATCGAATAACTCAAGGGATTCATACATCCAAAGAGTGAGGAGATAAGCCAATAACAATTTGGAAATCAATTGATATCAATCATACTTTCAAATCAACTGTCGATGAAAAAAAGTCAAGCATATGCAACATTTAACGAATTACTATCCGCTGATAGTATCTAATTTATCCAAAACCTTGAAGCAATGCAAACAAAACCTCTGGCCATAAATTTGCTGGCGTTAATGATTATCATCTGAGTTATCCGAGTCCTCCCCAGGCTAATATACGAACACGTGGTCGTTTTTATCTTCGGACATATTTTAAATCTGAAGCCCGAGTATTTTTGGTTGCAGTTGCTTTCACCGCCTGAGCGAATTGGACGAATAAGTGCCAGCATAACATTCTTATTTTATGATACCACTAATTTTTCAAAATAGTGCAGTAGAGAAAAAATCTTTACATTTTGCCGATGCGAGTGATTTCAAGTAGGTATTTATGTGTAATGACATCGAGAAAAATGTGCGAAAGTTTCAAATCCGTACATGAACAATTGCAAAAGTTATAAACAATTGAAGATTCCAAAAAGGGGCTTAGTTCTTAAAGAGTAGGAAATTAAAAAATAATGTCAACTCCCGGAACTTTATCTCTATTATTAATACTTTTTATTTAATGTTGAAAATATTCTACAGGGTTATTCATTGGGACATGCGCATACAGTAAGGGTAGATGGAGGACACCAAGGGGCTTCTAAATAACCTATATTTATGGGTTTATCGTTCTTTATAACCAAAATAGAGGATGATTTATTAATTTTCCCCATTTTTTTCAATTAATCATAACTTATGAACCACCCTATATATTTTTGTAATATTTGGTTCGTATGTTTTTTGTGCACAGTGGTGTCGATGAACATAATTTAAAAAAGTCTTATACCAGGTCCGGCCTTAAAAAAAATTAATAAGTAGGTTTCGAGTCGAAACAACACCCTGTATACCAATATTTTAAAAATTTATTTACAAATTTGGAAAGAGCAGAAAAAAGTAAGTGAGAGTAAATGTATTTGGTGTTTCCGCATACAACTCTTTTACTTATTAACTTGAGTCAAATCTAGATGTTTCGATAATGAGGTGGCACAAAATTAAATTTTTTTCCCCAAATGGTACTTTTCCAGCTTCAATCCATAAAATCATCAACTATTTCGTATTCTCCTAATTTCTGGATCCCAACCTCATTGAAAAACGAGAGGACATGTCCGTATTTGGGACAAATTATTATTATCAATGACTAACTTTCAAACACCCTGTATGCGTGAAAATATTATCATAACATTTGTTCATTGCGCTACATTAAAAAAAATATATGAAAAACAGGAAAAATGCCCATTCAGAAAAAAGAATAATTTTATTTTAAACAAAAATAACGTTGCAACAAATCTACATTTTAAAGGTTAAACATAACAGAAAATCAAAAAAATCTAATTTTCTATCCGCGTCTAGTTATTTTTTTGGCTAGAGCATGATCATTTCTCGACTCTTCTGATGCATTCTTGATAATAATAATAAAATCAAGCAGTCTGTACGTATTGTTTAATTTAGTAAATAATACACTTTAGGTTTGATATCCCAAATTGTTGTAATTGTCAAGTTGGCTGATGTCAGAGTACAATTTTGACGTTAGTTGATGACTTTAGAGTTTGTACTTGTGTTGTTACGTTATTTGTTGATAACAGTTATTGCTTACTTAAAATGCCACACAAATTTGATAATAATGAATATGCAGACATGTTGTATGTCTATGGATTTTGTGATGGTAATGGGAAAGCTGCCCAAAGAGAATATGCACGGCGATTTCCTGGCTGGCGGTTACCTAGTGACAGGACTTTTTCTAATGTGTTTAGCTACTGTAACGTAAATAAACTTAACTTGGTTTTACTAATTTATTTAACACTTAAATATACAACTTAATTTATATTACTAACTACGCCACTGTATAGCTCGATCGTATGGGCTCGTTCAGACTGTCCGACTCCACTTGAGGGTTGCCTATTTATTTCCGATACAGCATTCTCGATGTTTCGAATTCTGGCAGTTGGCGACCGGCATGTTCCAATTGTTTCCAATATTGACCGTTGTTTTCCGCGGCAGAGCGACTGGATGGTTCTCGAATATCTCCGGGGATGATCTCATCGTTGTCGATGGCACGGCCTAGGTTCGTTACATTGCCCCCTTCTTAAAGACATTTCGTCCCGAAATTTCATCCTTGGAGTGTGACGATATCTGCATCCAACCCATCAATACCACAGGATAATTTTGGAATTGCTAGATCCACCAGATTCTGGTCCGGTTACAGCAAACCAAAATCTTGACGCCGCTGGATCTGAATATCGCCTCCAGCATACTTCTTATGACTCTCCAGTCCAACCCATCAATACCACAGGATAATTTTGGAATTGCTAGATCCACCAGATTCTGGTCCACCATAGTATCTCTTAGTTTGGTGAGACTCTTCCAGACATCTTCATAGGACGGTTTATCTTGGGAATGCCTCTTGGTAACTAGGTAGTAGATGTTTCTCTGGCCTTTCTTCAACTGTAGCACCCCACCAACTTCTGGATTCTGCTCCCGCAGTGTTTGGAGTTGACCAAATTTCTTGGAGAACACTACGGCGATGCCCCTGGACATTCGAAGATCTTCTGCCACACAGTGCGCTAGTGCGTAGTCAGCAGGCACCTCGAAAAGGTCTCGTGACTCCTCTCTAGTAACCCCATGTAGAACTTTCTGCCCGTTTGAATACAAGGACAAAAACTTCTCGAACGTCATATCATCCTCCGGTGGCTTGAGGGTGCGAACTTGGTCATGGTTTCCAGCGTAAGGGCCAACCTGTTGAAATGGACGACCCTTGGTTTCCCTCGGGGTGGCTTATGGATTCGGTACACAAGGTCGTTTATCCTTTTCACGATCTTATACGGGCCTTCCCACGAGTTCCGCAACTTTGGTGATAGTCCACGACGACGTTTGGAGTTGTACAGCCAAACCAGGTCATCAACCTTAAATCCTCCAGCGTCGGCCTTGATGTCATAGGTCTTCTTCATTTTATCGCTGGCACTCTGGATGTTCAACCGGACTCGTTCGTGGATGTCGTCCATTCTCTGCCGAAGTTTGCTGACGTAGTCCTCTCCCGCAGTGTCTTGTCCTGGCGGTATCCCAAACTTCAGGTCACAAGGCAGTCGCAGTTCTCGGCCCATTATAATACTAGCAGGAGTTTGACCGGTTGACTCGTGTACTGCGGATCGATAGGCCATCAGGAACAAATGAAGATACTGGTCCCAGTCTCTTTGATGGTCAGAGACAACCTTGGACAAGTGGCGGTTGATCGTCCTGTTCATCCGTTCCACCATTCCATCGGACTGCGGATGTAGGGCCGTGGTTCTTGTCTTGCGGATGTTCAGCAGTAGACATATTTCTTGGAACAGGTTGATTCGAAATTTCTGCCTTGATCCGAGTGCAGCTCCATTGGAATACCGAATCGACATATCCACTCTTTCACCAAGACGTCGGCGACGGTGATGGCTTCCTGGTTGGGCAGGGCATAGGCTTCTGCCCACTTACTGAAGTAGTCCATTGCCACAAGGATGTATTTATTCCCGTGGTCGGATACGGGAAACGGGCCGGCGATGTCAATGGCGATTCTCTCGAACGGGCTGCCTACGTTGTACTGACGCATCGGGGCCTTGGGTCGTATTCGAGGTCCATTGCTAGCAGCGCATACAGCGCACTTTCTGCACCAGTCCTGGACGTCAGCTTGACAATTGGCCCAGTAAAACCGTTGCCTCACTTTCTGCAGGGTCTTCGTCACTCCCAGATGTCCTCCAGCGACTCCATCATGGACTTCCGCAGCACTTCCTCTCTTCTGTTCCTGGGAACAATTATTTGGCGTCTGTCTTCCCACCAATCTCGGCCTCCAACACACGTTTCAGGATCCCATTGTCCAGAATAAGAGAGTTCCATTGTGCCCAATAGGACTTAACAGCCGGCGAGTAACCTGCGACTTCCTGCCATGATGGTCTTCGATTGCCCTTCTTCCAGCTGACGACTAAGCCGAGGTCGGGGTCTTTCTCTTGGTCTTTCTGGATCTTGCTGTCATTCCAGTTGTCATCCATTGCCGCGGTTCTACAAAGTGTTGCTTCTTTCTCTTCTGCTCGTCGGCAATGTGAGCAATCATCTGGACATGGTCTTCGCGACAAGGCATCTGCATTCTTATGGCAAGTTCCGGCTCGATGTTCGATCTCGAAATCGAATTCTTGGAGTCTCTCGATCCAACGTGCTACTTGACCCTCAGGATTTTTGAACTGTAAGAGCCATTTGAGAGCTGCATGGTCAGTTCTCAACAGGAATCTTCTTCCATACACGTTCTTGTAGAAGTGTTCCACTCCCTTTACAACAGCTAACAGCTCTCGCCTGGTGACACAGTAATTGCGCTCTGGTTTGCTAAGCGTCTTGCTGAAATAACCAATGACCTTCTCCTGTCCCTCCTGGATCTGAGATAGGACAGCTCCAAGTCCCACGTTGCTGGCGTCCGTATCCAAAATGAATTTCCCTTTGGGTAGGGGATAGCTCAGTATAGGTGCGTTGATCAAAGCTCCTTTCAGCTTCCTGAATGAGTCTTGACATTCTTCGGACCACTGGAACTTTGTTTGGCCTTCCGTGAGCTTGGTCAGTGGTTTAGCGATGTTGGCGAATCCCAGCACATATCGGCGATAGTATGTGCATAAACCAAGGAAACTTCGAAGTTGGTGAATGTCTTTGGGATGGGCCAATCCTTAACAGCTTTGATCTTCTGGTCGTCCACTGCTACTCCTTCCCCAGAGACAACGTGGCCGAGGTATCGTACTTCTTTTTGGAACAGATGGCATTTCTTAGGGCTCAGCTTCAATCCGGAGTTCCTCAGTCGCAGGAATACTTCCTCCAAGTTTTTCACGTGGTCTTCGAACGATCTGCCGACCACAATTATGTCGTCGAGATACACTAGACACGTGTTCCATGAGAGTCCCTTCAGCACTGTCTCCATCAATCTTTCGAATGTGGCGGGAGCATTACAGAGCCCGAATGGCATAACGGTGAACTGCCACAATCCTGAGCCGATGGTAAAAGCAGTCTTTTCTCGATCTTCCTGAGCCAGTTCTACTTGCCAATATCCACTCTTCAGATCAAGGGTCGAGAAAATCGTGGAACCAGCCAACGTGTCTAGGGTGTCATCTATTCTCGGGAGAGGGTAACTGTCCTTCTTCGTGACATTATTAAGTTGGCGATAGTCTACACAAAAGCGTGTCGATCCATCCTTTTTCTTCACCAGTACGACTGGAGAGGACCAGGGACTGTCAGATGGTTCGATAACTCCTTCTTTTCCCATATCGCTGACTATTTTGTCAGCCTCTTCCTTCTTGGCAAGAGGAAGTCTTCTTGCTGATTGCCGGATCGGCCGAGCACCTCCAGTATCAATTTTGTGCTGGACCACATTAGTTCGACCCCCTTTTCCTTGTCCGGTATCGAAGATGTCTTGGTACTTTTGACTAAATCTCTTAGTTTGGGCTGTTGAGCTGGTTTTATGTCTTTGGAAGAGATGGCAACAATTTTCTAGTTCTGTGGGCAAGTTGTGGGTTGGCTAATCGTACCTCGTACGCCCCGGATCACAGATGAAACTGACGAGCAGTGCCCTAAAATTGTTCCTTTCTTTAAGGTCACTGGAAAGTAATTGACATTCATGACCCTTACCGGTACAAATTTTTCAGCACGTAACAGGGTTTTCCCTAGGGCAATCCCCCGTCCAATTTTCTCATCATGAAGTTTGGGCTCGAACATCATCACGTCTCCACTGCTCGCACTCCCGTCCAGGCGAGCCTCCAGGATGGTTTCAGCCCTCTCAGGTACGCTTACATCTTCAGCCAACAGCACACGGATCAACTCTTCACTTCTCCCATGAAGTACCAGCTCTTCTCCGTTGACACGTAGGACGCCGTCTTTGAAATCCAATTCAAACCCTCTGGAATTCATGATGTCCATTCCGATGATTGCATCGTCTTCGATGTCCGCTACAAGTGCCTGATGTTTCACTTTAGTGCTGCCCAAAATTATTTCAATCGGTAGCTCGCCATATACAGTAGCTGGCTCCCCTGTTGCTGTGCGTAGCTTCCAAGTTGTCGGTTCAATTCGTTCCGGTGTTCTGGCAAAGGAAGGTCCGAGAATTGTCCTAGTCGCACCTGTATCTAGCAGCATGGTGCAAGGCTCGTTATTGATGAGACCGTCTACGAAAACACCTCTGTTCTGTCGTTTCAGGATAGCGAGATATGCGTTGTTAACCGGGGCTTGCTGGACACAGGCCGACGATTGCCCCGTCTCGTCGACGAAATCCTTCATCACTTTTCTTATGGCAGCTTCCAAGTCAGCATGCTAGTCGTAATTTGGAATTTGCTACGCACATGTCCAATTTTGCCACAATTCCAGCATCTTATCTGTCTTTTCTCAGGCAAAACTTCCTTCATCACTTTTCTTATGGCAGCTTCCAAGTCAGCATGCTCCTGTGAGTCTTCTTCAATACTTCGAACTTTACTTTGGTTTTTGCAGGATTGCTTTGCTGCCTCAAATTCCAAAGCGCGTGCCAGTGCGTCTACGAGATGTGTTGGACGAGCTAGTGTCAACGCTTGTCTGGTTTCTTGGTCATGGAGTCCATCCAAGAATGCCTGAACCGCTAATCGCTCCATTAGATTTTCCGGTGTGGCTGGATATGCGAGACGAACCAAGCGTGCAATGTCAGCTTCGAATTCTTGTAAGGATTCGCCCGATTTCTGGCAGCGATTTTTCAGTTGGGAGTGGTATACGTGTTCCAAATGGGCCTGGCCATATCGTAATTCTAGATGTTTAATCAGCTGATCATAGTCCTCCTGTTCTTGGGCGGTAAGAGTTTGTAGAATATTCGTCGCTTCTCCGTAATGCAAGTGTTAGTGCTACAGCTCTTTCCCCTGCATTCCATCCATTTGCTTTGGCCGCTGCTTCAAACTGTCGGCGGTAATTTTCCCATGGAGTTTTTCCGTCGAATTGAGGCGGCTTCATGGAAAGCTTCCCTATTTCAGAAATGACCTTGACATCTTTTATACCCTCTTGAACTTTATCCAAGTTCAAACTCAAGTCCAGCATTGCATTTTCGTTAACCATCTCTGTGGAGGGCGCACTATTAATTCGTTTTTCCAGCTTACTGATCGTTTCCTTTATTTTATCTACCTCCGTGTTCATTTGCTCCCTAATTTTATCTATCTCTGTCTCAACGGTTCCCATTCTTTCTTCTAGAAAATTAGCCACACCACACAATTCTTTTTTAGGCCTTCTGTGTTTTCCAGGAACTCTCTTCCAGGCTTCTGCATTTCTTCCAGGTTTGAATTTCTAGAAGCTTCTCTTCAGATTTCTAGAATTTTCTTGAAGCTTCTCTTCCAGATTTCTAGAATTTTCTTCAAGCTTCTCTTCCAGATTTCTAGAATTTTGTTGCAGCCTTATTTTCACTCATTGAATAAAAATGTTCCCCTTTTCCAATTCCTGTTTCAATTCCGCTACCTTCAAATCCGCAAGGCGCACTTTTCTTGAACACATTTGTCTTTGACGAGGTATCAGTCTGTTTCACACGAAAAGTTCATCAGTTTGTTAAAAATTCACTTCGCGAATTATTTTCCACGGGCCACCAGTCTATTGTCTGTTTCACGCGAAGAGTGTATCAGTTTATATTCCCACGCACAATTGTCTACTTCGCGAAAACCGGGCCACTGTCTATTTTCTGTTTCACGCGAACAGTGTATCAGTTTATATTCCCACGCACAATTGTCCACTTCGCGAAAACCGGGCCACTGTCTATTTTGGGCGTACAAAAAGGTCTATCAATATATTTTTCTGACTATCCACTCCACGATCACTTGTTTATTTTCAAAATCTCACTTCCGACACCAATTGTAACGTAAATAAACTTAACTTGGTTTTACTAATTTATTTAACACTTAAATATACAACTTAATTTATATTACTAACTACGCAACTGTATAGCTCGATGGTATGGGCTCGTTCAGACTGTCCGACTCCACTTGAGGGTTGCCTATTTATTTCCGATACAGCATTCTCGATGTTTCGAATTCTGGCAGTTGGCGACCGGCTTGTTCCAATTGTTTCCAATATTGACCGTTGTTTTCCGCGGCAGAGCGACTGGATGGTTCTCGAATATCTCCGGGGATGATCTCATCGTTGTCGATGGCAACGCGTGAGGCGACAGGTCCGGCCTAGGTTCGTTACACTACCTTAGAAAACACGGTAAATTTCCAACTGTAGCACAAAATGAAAGTTATGAAAGACGATATATCGATTTGGAGCAAAATATTCTTAACCTTGTACAAAATGATCCAAAAATTAGTACGATAAGAATCAGTCACGCCAGTAATGTTCCGTAGTCTACTAGTTGGCGAAGATTAAGAAAAAATAATCTACATCCGTACCATTTACAGCAAGTTCAGAGGCTACAAGCAGGAGATGAAATTGCTCGATTGGCTTTTACAAAATAATAGGATCACATACAGGTGTTTATTTAGTGATGAAGCTCAATTTACCAGAGACGGTGCTAATAATTCAAGGAATTCCCATGTTTGGGCCGAACGAAATCCGTTCGCCATAAAACAAACACATTCACAAATCAGGTTCTCCTTTAATGTTTGGTGTGGCGTTATTAACAACTGATTAATTGGACCCCATATCCTACCACATCTACTAATGGGTGAAGTGTATTTGGAGTTCCTGAAAAATATTTCACCCATTGCTAGATGATGCAGGAGTTGTTGGAGGCATGTACTTTCAACAACTCATTTCAGGGTAATAGGAAGAGGGTTTTTAAATCAAACTGGCCTGCAAGGGAGCCCGATTTTAATCCAGTCGATTACCATGTTTGGGGTTATTTAAAATCAAAATTTTATTCAACTGAAGTAAACACTAGAGAGGACCTTCTACGGAGAATTGAGGACGCATGCGACGAACTGAGAAATGATTAGAAAGTCAATTACAAATCTTATTTCAAGAGCACGGAAATGTATTGAGTAAAATGGTGGCCACTTTGAACAACTGTTATAAGTTATGTTGTTTAATTTTTTTTTGTGTCTAATTCTTTTCATTTAACTTAATACAATTTGTTTCAACATTATTTTTGTTTAAAATAAAGTTATGCTTTTTTCGGAATGGGCCATTTTCTTCTTTTTTATTTTTTTTTAAATGTAGGGCAATGAGCAAATGTTATGATAATTTTTTTACGCATACAAGGTGTTTGAAAGTTAGTCATTGATAATAATAATTTGTCCCAAATACGGACATGTCCTCTCGTTTTTCAGAAAGGTTGGGATCCAGAATTTAGGAGAATGAGAAATAGCTGATGATTTTATGGATTGAAACTGGAAAAATACCATTTGGGGACAAAAAAAAATTGTGCCACCTCATTATCGAAACATCTAGATTTGACTCAAGTTAATAAGTAAAAAAGTTGTTTGAGGATACACCAAATATATTTAGTCTTACTTATTTTTTCTGCTCTTTCCAAATTTGTAAATAAAATTTTAAAATATTGATATACAGGGTGTTGTTTCGACTCGAAATCTACTTATTAATTTTTTTAAGGCCGGACCTGGAATAAAATTTTTTTTATTATGTTAATCGACACCACTGTGGACAAAGAACATACAAACCAAATATTACAAAAATGTATAGGGTGGTTCATAAGTTATGATTAATTGAAAAAATGGAGAAAATTAATAAATCACCGTGTATCTTGGTTATAAAGAACGATGAACTCATGAAATGATTAACCCTGTATAATATCAAATATTAATTTCAAAATAGAAAAAATATGGTATCATCTAGACATTTGAAGAAAAAAAATCGAAGAAAAAACATGTTCTCTCTGATTTTGCATTAAAATTTCACATTTTTAATTAACTTTTTTTTTGCATTTCAAGTCCGATAATTTCGACAACTTTACTCAATAAGATTATCAATTTGCGGTATTTTTACTTGTTATAACCCATTGATTGTGAATTATTTGAGCAACAACAAAATAAAAAATGTAATTATTAACCGACTTTTTCGAAGGTCAAAATGATGACAATTTTACCTACATGAAGTATACATTTTCTCAACGTTTGGACGTGAAAAAAAAATTTTAAAGTAAAAAATAAAATAAAAATGGCGTGTTTTATGTTTTTTTAAGTTATGTAGATGAAAATTATTCAAATATTCAGGATGTAGTTTTATTCCCTTTGGATCATAATTTTGAAAAAAAAATCCCTGAATACCAATTTTTATACAAATATCGACATTATTCTAAAAATTATTTACAAAAAAACAAAATTAAAATACATTTTGAACACCTTGTATATCAAAAATGAAGTCCTTGCGGACCCATGCTTGTATGAACTTTTCACCTTATAAATAACTGAGGAATACTTATTACATAACACACTGTATATATATATATATATATATATATTTTGTTAATTATTATTCTCCTTTGACATTTGACATGCGTAATGCTTTTATCTTATCGCGCTACTCAAAATAGACTGGTATCAGCCTATGAACAAATATACAACGGGTTATCACTGATTTCGTTTATTTGTGATAAATATATAATGAAGTGGTTCGTATGATTTTATTCCCAAATCGACTGGTAAACAAATATTATTGGAATCTGACAAACATGGTCATTTATCAAATCATTTACCATTCCTGTTGACTGTGGCATAGCAACCATGTAACCTCGTTCCAAAAGGAAACCGAAATAAGATAGTACGTTATCGATAGATGGATAGATATTAACGTTAACGGACAGTGCGATGAGTTCTAACAGATAATCATTCCCAAATGGTGAGGACCTCTTTCTTAAATGTCTGATCTAACGGAATGTATTCGAATGTAGGGAAATGGATGATAAAATCGATAACTCCGTTTTTCATGCGAAAGTTCCAGCTTCATTTTGTTTGCCCAATAAAAATATGAGAAAAATAACAATAAACACAAATAGTTGTTATTGGTTTTGAGAAAATACAATATATTTTCAATGAAATTTTTAGAACATTAATGGTCTTTGCGGTTTTTCCTAGTCCAATCATAGAGAAACTAAAAATAAAGAGAGTTGTCAAACCTGCAGTAAAAGTTGGCACCACGTTTAGACAGTGGCGACATATCTCGCAACTGGCCGAACTAAGTACAGTTGGTAAAACCGATTGAGATAAGGCGGGTTTTTCAAATGTGTTACTTTTATATGATTGATATGGTATATATTTTATAAGTGATCGATTTGCCATTCTTGTATTCCATATGAATGGTTGTATCATATGAAATACAGGAATGGCAAATCGATCACTAATAAAATATATGCAGTAATCGATTCGTAGAATCTGTTACTTCGTTCGTGGTTAAAATAAAGTTTCAAAGTAAATCTTTATTTCATGATATCAAGAACAAAATTAAACATCTTATATAATAAGTTGAACACTATAAAAACACATTTTATTGTATCTAGGACAAGGTACAACTACAGACAAAACAATGATAAAACTCCGAAAAACAACAAAATTAAAAATATTCTTCAGTCGCTTATCATCAAATCAACCAAAATAAAAACAAATTACATTTACAACAAACCTTCAATAATTTTGTTAATTTATCAGCACAAAGGAGACCATGTACTTCGTACTTCCTCAAATGGTGATAGGAAATGAAAACTGATGGATGGAAATAAGTACCAGTTTGTGAAAACATTTCTGCAACTGATGGGTGGAAATAAGTATCCGTTTGTGAAAAGCAGCTATATTTTACCTTGTGAAAGAATATTTCGAGGAATTTCAGCGTCAACTCGAATAACAAAACATTCCATTTTCGACGTTGGGTTCATAATTCAAGTCCATGGTATAATTTCTATAAATAATTTTTCGATGACAATTAACAATAGAATTATTCTGAAATTATTACGTGGTTTGTTATTTTCTGACAAATGTCGAAATTGGAAAATTATCATGTCAGTCGTCTGTTTATTGCGGGCAGCGCCTCCATGCGCGACTGGCCGTACCAAAAACTTGGTGGTCAAAACCGCCAATGTTTCAAACAGTCTCTTTATTTTTAATTTGTCTATGAGTCCAACTACTAAAGATAATAATTAATATACACTTTTATTTGCTTCAGATTTCTTGAAATTATGTAAGTCATATGCAAGTGAATTGCTCTTATTGCCATGTTTTGTTGTGAATTAAAAATATGAAAGTTAAATACTATTATTATTGTTTATTAACATTTATTGCCATTTTACAATCCATTTCATC
>JAFIRS010006320.1:0-39425 GCA_018342105.1 Gonioctena quinquepunctata
AGAATTCGGAACATCGAGAATGCTGTATCGGAGAAAAATAGACACCCCCTCAAGAGGGAGTGAACAGCTTGAACGAGCCCATACGATCGACTGAATAGACAGTAGCGTAGTTAACATAAATTGTTGTATATTTAAGTGTCAAATAAATTAGTAAAACTCAAGTTTATTTATTTCGCTACAATGGGCGAAGCGAGATTTTGAAAATAAACAAGTGATCGTGGAGTGGATAGTCAGAAAATAAATTGATAGACCTTTTGTACGCCCAAAAAATAGACAGCGGCCCGGTTTTCGCGAAGGGACAATTGTGCGTGGGAATATAAACTGCTACACTGTTCGCGGAAACAGACAATAGACTGGTGGCCCGTGGAAAAGAATCCGCGAAGTGAATTTTAACAAACTGATAAACTTCGTGTAAACAGACTGATACCCGTCAAAGACAAAATGTGTTCAAGAAAAGTGGCGCCTTGCGGATTTGAAGGTAGCGGAATTGAAACAGGAATTGGAGGAAAGGGAACTGGAAACAACAGGTAAAAGAAAACTCCAGGAAAGACTTGCAGAAGGACTTATACAAGAAGGTGAGGACCCCGAAACATTTTATTCGAAGTTCCCGGAGGTGATTTGAGTCCGATAATAGAATCCTTGAAAGAAGAGCTGCAACAAAAATTCGAGGACTTTGAAGAGAATGCTAGAAATGGGGAAGAGAAGCTTGAAGAAAATTTAGAAATTGGAAGAGAAGCTTCAAGAAAATTCTAGAAATCTGAAGAAAGCTTCAAGAAAATTCTATAAATCTGGAAGAGAAGCTTTCGAGAAATCGGGAAGAGAAGCTTCGAGAAAATTCAAGAAGCCTGGAAGAAAATGCAAGAAGCCTGGAAGAGAGTTCCGGGAAAACACAGAAGGCTAAAAAAAAATTGTGTGGTGGCTAATTTTCTAGAGAAGAATGGGACGTTGAGACAGAAATGGACAAAAATAAAGGAAACGATCAGTAAGCTGGAAAACAAATTAATAGTGCGTCCTCCACAGAGATGGTTAACGAAAATGCAATGCTGGACTTGAGTTTGAACGTGGATAAAGTTCAAGAGGGTATAAAAGATGTCAAGGTCATTTCAGAAATAAGGAAGCTTTCCATGAAGCCGCCTCAGTTCGACGGAAAAACTCCATGGGCAAATTACCGCCGGCAGTTTGAAGCAGCGGCCAAAGCAAACGGATGGAATGCAGGGGAAAGAGCTGTAGCACTGACACTTGCATTACGTGGAGAAGCGACAAATATTCTACAAACTCTCACCGCCCAAGAACAGGAGGACTATGATCAGCTGATTAAACATCTAGAATTACGATATGGCCACGCCCATTTGGAACACGTATACCACTCCCAGCTGAAAAATCGCTGTCAGAAATCGGGCGAATCCTTACAAGAATTTGAAACTGACATTGCACGCTTGGTTCGTCTCGCATATCCAGCCATACCGGAAAAATGTAATGGAGCGATTAGCGGTTCAGGCATTCTGGATGGACTCCGTGACCAAGAAACCAGACAAGTGTTGATATTAGCTCGTCCAACACATCTTGTAGACGCACTGGCACGAGCTTTGAATTCGAAGCAGCAAAACAATGCTGCAAAACCCAAAGTAAAGTTCAAACGATTGAGGAAGACTCACCGGAGCCTGCTAACTTGAAGCCGCCATAAGAAAAGTGATGAAGGAAGCGTTGCCTGAGAAAAGAACAGATAAGATGCCGGAATTGGGAAAATTGGACATGTGCGTAGCAAATGTCCAACATTCATCGACTCTGATGCAGGAAAACTAAAAAAGGTCGACGAGAAGGGGCAATCGTCGGCATGTGTCCGGCAAGCCTCGGTTAACAACGCATATGTCGCTATCCTTCAACGACAGAACAAAGGTGTCTTCGTAGACGGTCTCATCAATAACGAGCCTTGCACCATGCTGCTAGATACAGGTGCGACTAGGACAATTCTCGGGCCTTCCTTTGCCAGAACACCGGAACGGATTCAACCGACAACTTGAAGCTACGCACAGCAACAGGGGAGCAGCTACTGCATATGGCGAGCTACCGATTGAAATAATTTTGGGCAGCACTAAAGTGAAACATCAGGCACTTGTAGCGGACATCGAAGACGATGCAATCATCGGAATGGACATCATGAATCTGCAGAGGGTTTGAATTGATTTCAAAGACGGCGTCCTACGTGTCAACGGAGAAGAGCTGGTGCTTCATGGAGAAGCGAGGGGTTGATCCGTGTTGTTGGCTGAAGATGTAAGCGTACCTGAGAGGGCTGAAACCATTCTGAGGCTCGCTTGACGGAAGTACGAGCAGTGGAAACGTGGTGATGTTCGAGCCCAAACTTCATGATGAGAAAATTGACGAGGGATTGCACTAGGGAAGACCTTTGTTGCGCTGACCAATTTGTGCCCGTAAGGGTCATGAATGCAATTATTTTCCAGTGACCTTGAAGAAAGGAACAATATTGGGGCACTGCTCGCCAGTTTCCCAGTGATCCAAAGTGTACGAGGTACGATTAGCCAACCTAACAACTTGCCCACAGAACTAGAAAAATTAGTTGCCATCTCTTCCAAAGATATAAAACCGCTCAACAGCCCAAACTAAGAGATTTAGTTAAGAAGTACCAAGACATCTTCGATACCGGACAAGGAAAAGGAGGTCGAACTAATGTGGTCCAGCACAAGATTGATACTGGGGGTGCCCGACCGATCCGGCAATCAGCAAGAAGACTTCCTCTTGCCAGGAAGGAAGAGGCTGACAAAATAGTCAGCGATATGGATAAAGAAGGAGTTATCGAACCATCTGACAGTCCCTGGTCCTCCAGTCGTACTGGTGAAGAAAAAGGATGGATCGACACGCTTTTGTGTAGACTATCGCCAACTTAATAATGTCACGAAGAAGGACAGTTACCCTCTCCCGAGAATAGATGACACCCTAGACACGTTGGCTGGTTCCACGATTTTCGACCCTTGATCTGAAGAGTGGATACTGGCAAGTAGAACTGGCGCAGGAAGATCGAGAAAAGACTGCTTTTACCATCGGCCCAGGATTGTGGCAGTTCACCGTTATGCCATTCGGGCTCTGTAATGCTCCCGCCACATCTCGAAAGATTGATGGAGACAGTGCTGAAAGGACTCTCATGGAACACGTGTCTAGTGTATCTCGACGACATAATTGTGGTCAGCAGATCGTTTGAGGACCACGAAAACTTGAGGAAGTATTCCTGCGACTGAGGAACTCCGGATTGAAGCTGAGCCCCTAAGAAATGCCATCTGTTCCAAAAGAAGTACGATACCTCGGCCACGTTGTCTCTGGAGAAGGAGTAGCAGTAGATGACCAGAAGATCAAGCTGTTAAGGATTGGCCCATCCCAAAAGACATTCACCAACTTCGAAGTTTCCTTGGTTTATACATACTATCGCCGATATGTGCTGGGATTCGCTCAACCGCTAAACCACTGACCAGGCTCACGGAAGGCCAAACAAAGTTCCAGTGGTCCGAAGAATGTCAAGATTCATTCAGAAGCTGAAAGGAGCTTTGATCAACGCACCTATACTGAGCTATCCCCTACCCAAAGGGAAATTCATTTTGATACGGACGCCAGCAACGTGGGACTTGAGCTGTCCTATCTCAGATCCAGGAGGGACAGGAGAAGGTCATTGGTTATTTCCAGCAAGACGCTTAGCAAACCAGAGCGCAATTACTGTGTCACATGGAGAGCTGTTAGCTGTTGTAAAGGAGGAACACTTCACAAGTACGTATGGAAGAAGATTCCTGTGAGAACTCACCATGCAGCTCTCAAATGGCTCTTACAGTTCAAAAATCCTGAGGGTCAGCTAGCACGTTGGATCGAGACTCCAAGAATTGATTTCGAGATCGAACATCGAGCCGGAACTAGCCATAAGAATGCAGATGCCTTGTCGCGAAGACCATGTCCAGATGATTGCTCACATTGCCGACGAGCAGAAGAGAAAGAAGCAACACTTTGGAGAACCGCGGCAATGGATGACAACTGGAACGACAGCAAGATCCAGAAAGACCAAGAGAGAGACCGACCTTGGCTTTAGTCATCAGCTGGAAGAAGGGCAATCGAAGACCATCATGGCAGGAAGTCGTCAGGTTACTCGCCGGCGTTAAGTCCTATTGGGCACAATGGAACTCTCTTTATTCTGACAATGGGATCCTGAAACGTGTTGAGGCCGATATTGGTGGGGCATGGACGCCAAATAATTGTTCCAGGAACAGGAGAGGAAGTGCTGCGGAAATCCATGATGGAGTCGCCGGAGGACATCTGGGAGTGACGAAGACCCTTCAGAAAGTGAGGCAACGGTTTTACTGGGCCAATTGTCAAGCTGACGTCCAGGACTGGTGCAGGAAGTGCGCTGTATGCGCTGCTAGCAATGGACCGCGAATACGACCCAAGGCCCCGATGCGTCAGTACAACGTAGGCAGCCCGTTCGAGAGAATCGCCATTGACATCGCCGGCCCGTTTCCCGTATCCGACCACGGGAATAAATACATCCTTGTGGCAATGGACTACTTCAGTAAGTGGCGGAAGCCTATGCCCTGCCCAACCAGGAAGCCATCACCGTCGCCGACGTCTTGGTGAAAGAATGGATATGTCGATTCGGTATTCCAATGGAGCTGCACTCGGATCAAGGCAGAAATTTCGAATCCAACCTTTTCCAAGAAATATGTCTACTGCTGAACATCCGCAAGACAAGAACCACGGCCCTACATCCGCAGTCCGATGGAATGTGTGGAACGGATGAACAGGACGATCAACCGCCACTTGTCCAAGGTTGTTCTCTGACCATCAAAGAGACTGGGACCAGTATCTTCATTTGTTCCTGATGGCCTATCGATCCGCAGTACACGAGTCAACCGGTCAAACTCCTGCTAGATATTATAATGGGCCGAGAACTGCACGCCTTGTGACCTGAAGTTTGGGATACCGCCAGGACAAGACACTGCGGAGAGGACTACGTCAGCAAACTTCGGCAGAGAATGGACGACATCCACGAACGAGTCCGGTTGAACATCCAGAGTGCCAGCGATAAAATGAAGAAGACCTATGACATCAAGGCCGACGCTGGAGGATTTGAAGTTGATGACCTGGTTTGGCTGTACAACCCAAACGTCGTCGTGGACTATCACCAAAGTTGCGGAACTCTGGAAGGCCCGTATAAAATCGTGAAAAGGATAAACGACCTTGTGTACCGAATCCATAAGCCACCCGAGGGAAACCAAGGGTCGTCCATTTCAACAGGTTGGCCCCCTTACGCTGGAAACCATGACCAAGTTCGCACCTCGCCACCGGAGGATGATATGACGTTCGAGAAGTTTATGTCCTTGTATTCAAACGGGCAGAAAGTTCCACATGGGTTACTAGAGAGGAGTCAACGAGACCTTTCGAGGTGCCTGCTGACTACGCACTAGGCGCACTGTGTGGCAGAAGATCTTCGAATGTCCAGGGCATCGCCGTAGTGTTCTCCAAGAAATTTGGTCAACTCCAAAACACTGCGGAGCAGAATCCAGAAGTTGGTGGGGTAATACAGTTGAAGAAAGGCCAGAGAAACATCTACTACCTAGTTACCAAGAGGCATTCCTAAGATAAACTGTCCTATGAAGATGTCTGGAAGAGTCTCACCAAACTAAGAGATACTATGGTGGACCAGAATCTGGTGGATCTAGCAATTCCAAAATTATCCTGTGGTATTGATGGGTTGGACTGGAGAGTCATAAGAAGTATGCTGGAGGCGATATTCAGATCCAGCGGCGTCAAGATTTTGGTTTGCTGTAACCCTCTTCCACGACCGATCATGAAGACCGTGGAGTGTTACTCCATCGAACTCTTCACGGTGCAGATATGGGGAGTCATGCAGATATCGTCACACTCAAGGATGAAATTTCGGGACGAAATGTCTTTAAGAAGGCAATGTAACGAACCTAGGCCGGACCTTGTCGCCTCCCCGCGTCGCCATCGACAGCGATGAGATCATCCCTGGATATTCGAGAACCATCCAGTCGCTCTTCCGCGTAATGCAACGGTCAATATTGAAACAATTGGAACACGCTGTCGCCAACTGGAAGAATTCGAAACATCGAGAATGCTGTATCGGAGATAAATAGACAGCCCCTCAAGAGGAGTGAACAGTCTGAACGAGCCCATACGATCGAGCCATACAGTAGCGTATGCTAATGACATAAATTAAGCTGTATATTTAAGTGTCAAATAAATTAGTAAACCAAGTTAAGTTTATTTACGTTACAATACTCTTTACGTAGAATGGAGGAAAGGATGTCATATAATGTTTGTAGCTATTTTCAATTTTATTTTACAATTAAATTAAATGTTCAAAATGACCACCATTCACTTGTTGACAATAAAGCTGATCTTGAAATAAGTAAGTAAGTAAAGTAAGTAAGTAGTTTATTCATTTTTATGTCATTCAATCATTCAGTTACAATTTAATTATCATTACTAATCCTATCATAGAACCATATTAAACAATCTGTAGCCACCTAAGCTAGGCTTGTGTCGTGGCTGTTACAGATTGATATTGGTTGTGTTATATAATATATAATAGAATAAAACATAAAACTAAAATTGGTCGTTTAGTTACATAACATTGTCTACCTTTACTAGGTTTAGAACCGCAATTGGAGAATGATGGCTAGAGGGAGGTAATAAGAAGAGAGAGAGCAGGTAATTTAGCTCAAAACATTTTCAAAGATATCCCAATTGGTCATAATAATTTCTGATGAAAACTTTAGTTCTTTCTTTAATTGACAGTAATTATTAATATTCTTTATATGAGTGGTAGCTTATTGCATAATTTCAAAAATAAGTTACAAATTTCTGGTTATGACGTCGTATTGTAATTGATTGGAGGTCATTCGCGTATTGTATTTATGTGTAATAATGTTAATGGGGTTACTGCAAATCCATAATAAACAGTTATAAGCGTATAATTTTTCCGACTTTGAAACAAACCACTTTGTTCGTAAAGTAGCTCTAGAATATCTCCCATCCTTCTTCAAAGCGATTTTGATCAGCGTGCTTTGTAATACGTCAAGATTATGTAGTGATGTTTTAAAATAAGCCACCCCATACTAAGACATACAGTATCTAATTATCGACTCCACCAAAGCACCGTACATCGTCAATATGACATCTCTACTTTAAGATGCTTCTCTTAGTTGGTAAAATTTTCTAATTAGTTTGCAGAGTTTTTTACTATGTGATCATTCCAGCGTAGAAATTGGTCGATCATGACGCCCAACATCTTATTAGTATTTGTTTTACATATTCGGTTTTCTGTAATAATGCATATTTGTGAATCGTAATGAGGTTTCTGGTCAGGTTGGTCTTTCTGTTGAAGAGAAAGTTACACATTTAGAGAGAGATGTTGAGACTCAACAGATTGTTACCTAGCCAGTTATATATCATTTTCATTCCTTCTTGCATTTCGCATGTTCTTATCTCCCAAGTTCGACTCCACAAATACTACAGCAGTATCATCGGGGTGAGATAATAGTTTTCCTTTGAAATCGCTGATATTAAAAAAATATTGCTTCTACATGACCAGAATTTTTTTTTTCGTTCTGGTTCCCATCGATATCCTGTAATGTTCAGAGAACATCGTGGGAACCAAGGGAAAGAAGGTAGGAGTTGGTGTTCTTCAAATTTCTGAGGCTGTGGCGTCTCGGGGAACACCTCCTCCCTTAGGTGCATGAGTTCCAAAGCCTCGCCGTTCGTTGGATGAACTAGAGTCTTTGGAAAGTGATGTTCTGCAGGTCTCCAAAGTGACCACGAAGGTGTGATGACTGAATCCTGACGGGTTAGTTCCCTCGAAGAGACTGCCAAAGCAGGAACGATTGTTGATACTTCAGAAGAGCATCGCCCATGAAAATATCTATAAAATAGAGACAAATCGCCAACTTTCTACGGTGTTCCAGACAAGTGAGCGAGTTTGTACGAGGCATCACCGACGAGACGAATTGCCCTTTTGGACAGATCCAATAGCCCTCAGGATATGTTTAGGTGCTTCGCGTCTAAATATGGGGAACAGTATTCCAGGACAGGTCGGATCTGTGCCTTATAGATCATAAGCAGCTGAGGGTGAAATAGCTCTGGCACGAAACAAAACCAAGTTTTGGCTGCACTTTGGCAATGGACTCACGTGATTTTCCCAGGAAAGGTTATTGCTGATAGTAATACCAAGCATCGATATGGATGACTTCCAGTGTATGGTTACCCCTGACAAAGTTATGTTAGGCACAGTGAGATCGGCTTTTAGAGAAAAAAGACATGCTTGTGTTTTGTTTGCATTGAATTTACCAAGCTATTAGATCCCCACCGAGAATTGTTGCTAAGTCCATATTATATTATTAACATTTCTTTCCCCGTTCATTTCTGGTTTCACGTATTGATATAGGGCCCTGGAAGAGAAAGCATGGAGGGGTACTATCATCGGCAAAGCTGTGTACCGATTACGCTGTTTCAACAGGTCGTTGGATGAAGTAGAAATAGTGTTGGTGCGGAGAATAGATCCCTTTGCGGAACACCAGCATTTATGAGTAGAGGTCAGATGAAACTCCATCGACCACTGCTACATGGAGAGACTCCATTTGAGAAAAAACTAGCAAGCAGAGAACACAGCTGAGTGCGCTTCATAAGACGGGAAGCTTGGCGAGGGAGTCCCTGGTGCCAAACTCTGATCGAACGCCTTTGGAGATATCTTAATGCCACAACTAAAAAAATTCCCTCCATACTCTTCACCAGATATGTGGAGACGTAAGCGAGCAGGTCACTAGTTGATCCTTTTGGATGGCGTAGCCATATTTCGCCTATCGTTGACAATTCTGAGTCTTCCAGATATTTCATGAGCTCGATGTTGATGGCTTTTTCCATGACCTTTGAAATAATAGATAAAGGTGCGATAGGTCTGTAGTTGCTAGGTAGGGCCTTTTGCCTTTTTAGGACTGGCTACCTTGCAATTTTCCAATTGACGGAAATACCCCCCAACAAGAGTGGTTGAACAACTTGCAAAGAACAGGTGTTAGTTCGGGGCACATTTCTTGAGAACACCGGCGGATTCCACCAGATCCACAGGCTTTGTTGGTGTTGAGACCCAGCAAAATCTTTCTGATAGTACGTTGGCGAAAGGTGATCTCGGGCATGTGACTGCCAATAGGTGTGGCTGTTCCGGGGGGTTGTTTTCCCCGATGAATCCAGAGTGGAATTTCCAGCAAATAGGTGCAAAGATATTGGCTTTTTTCCTCTGGGCAGTCGTTGCTAGTGTGTTCCATCTTCTTTGGTTAGATCGAGCTGGAAGTGGCTTTCTTCCCATTAAAGCTTTAAGGAAAGACCAAAAATGAACGGGATCCGTTAGGACATTCCAGCAAAGTTTTAATCTTATTTTGGCATTGTGGGTGGCATCTTTTGAGCATTCTATTGTCTCTTTGCATACGCCTCTAGCCTCGACATGCTGCTCTGGTCTCAGGGCCCGGATTTTTAGCCATCGATGGTATAAGCTGCCCGTTTGAAGCCACAGCTCTAGAGCAGTTTCTGTTAAACCAGGTATCTTATCGGATGATGTTCTTTCGGTATTCGGTATGGTGGTTTGCATCCCCAACATGATGATTTCAGAAATTGTCTCAGCACATCGTGTTGATCTACTGAAGAGAAACAAACTCTTCCATGGAAAACGCTGAGAAAAACATACGAAGACCTTCCTAGTCGGCCGGAATTGTGTTGGCCATGAGACGGGGCGGTATTGTGCAGCTCGATGGTAAGTCGGTTATACGTTGTGAGATAGGTGCGGATCAGAGTTTCCAAGTGGGGCACAAACTTCTATTCTATACGGGCTGTGGATTGGTGGTGAGGAAAAGATTCAGTGTATTGGCAGACTGGTTGTTGACATCAGGGATGCGGGTTGGTAGCCTGACCAGTTGTTCTAGACCATGAGTGATGGCGAAGGCCCCGGCTTGACGACCCGCATCATCTGTTTTGTTAGGAGAATTCCGAGCCAGGCAGCGTTATGTACATTAAAGTCTCCCATGATTATGGTTTCAGCTGTTGGATGGTTCTCCTGAATGTAGTCCAGTTTGAGTGATAAAACTCAAAGAGGTCGTTATATGAAGGTTCATTAGGTGATAGGTAAAAGGCAGCAGAGGAACTTAGTCAGTTTGGTATCAGATAGCTTGAACCACATCACATCAAAGTCTTCGGTTCCAAACTCTCTTCACGCTGGCATGAAAGGTTAGCCTTAGCGTAAAGGCAGACTCCACCTTTGAACCTGAATCGAGAATGGAGTTCGTAACCAGGACAAAGCATATGGACCTTGTTGGTGGACGAGTTTACTGTGTTTCTGTTAGAGCCAGAATATCCGGTTTTTTTTTTGTCTGTAGGTGATGGTGGACTTCATTGATGTTCTTGTTGAGTCCGCGGATGTTGCAAAAAAATTAATCTCTTTTAATGTTGAGTCTCCTCGAGCAATTCCTCCCGCCCGGAACTGAATGGAGAGGTATTTTGCTCTGGAGTGTTTTACTCTGGGAGACTTCATCATTATTACTATTAGGATGCACCTGAAAATAAAGGAGGAATTGGGGAAAAGGAAAAGAGGGAGATCGGAAAAGTATCGACCGAACACTGAAACATGGAATGATCCATTTCACAGCACACAAAGTCGATGGTGGTATTTCACCGGGCGATGAGACCATCTTCCACCTACGGTTATCCTTTAGTCGCCTCTACGACAGGCAGGATGTACCATGGGCTATTCTAAAGCCGACCCCATATTAGCATGCCGATTCCATACAGCATAGGGCCTATTACTGTTCCCCTGAGGTACGCCCATGCTGACGGGTAGCGGATTACTATATGAGCTCATTAATTTTACCATCTGAATTCTGTTAGATAAGTAATCTTTAAAATTCTCTGAGCGGCATTCCTCTAACCTACCGTCCTGCAACCGCTGAAAGAGCATATCATGATTGACGGTGTCGAATGCCTTGGCTAAGTCTAAAAATACAGTAATGCATTTTTTCCTGATTCTGAAAACAACTGAAAACATTGTTTACCAATTCAAAAACTGCACCTTCAGTCGATAAATTTTCTCTGAAACCATATTGAGATTTGGAGATAATCCCATTTATGTTACAATAATCAACTAGTTCATTTTTTAAACACTTTTCAAATATTTTAGCAAAGTTATTGATTACCGTTATTGGTCTGTAGTTATTTGTTTTATGTTTATCCCCAGATTTATAAATCGGAGTTGTGGATAGAATCTTGAAAGGGAAGAATTTTAACAGTCAAAAAATTGAGTTGAAGATATGTGACATAATAGATACTTTTGAAATACTCTTTTGAAATGTTTTTACGAAGAATTTGAAATCTTTTATCTGGACCAGCGATTATATTCATAATTTCCCATTTCTTTCAGTTACAGCATGCAAGAATAACGAGTTTTCAATGCTTCTTTAATTTCCGACGTTGGCTGGGCCGGTTTTTCTATTTTCGATATATTTTCGACTCACATTTATAAAGAAAGAGCTGAATTCATCTGCCACTTCTCTTTATCTGGATCTACATTTTCGGTTACTGTTGTTAATTATGTCAAATTTCCGGGAATTGCAAAGAGTGTTTTCTACTAGTAATATCTTTAATCGTTTCCCAAATTTTTTTAGCATTTTTTTCCGGCTTCATTAATTTTATATTTGTAATATCTGTTTTTTGTTGTCCTGATTAAGCTATTAAAGTTTCTGTAGCATTTATATATTCCTTTTATGCTCCTCTGAAGGTATTCATAATTGATTTTTTTGTTTCTGAGGTAATCATATGCTTATTGACTGAGTAAGCTGCTGTCATCCAAGGTTTCAACTTTGGTGTGGTTTCTTGAATTCATTTGATTTTATTTTGTGTACTACTATGGATATGTAGTAATATTTGGTTAATAAAACATGAATGCTAGTTCCGGTACATCCGTTTGGAATGCTGTTTCCCAGGTTTTGCGCACAAGAAGTGTTTCCAATTTATTGTTGTTGACGTAAGAGTTGGATATCGCGGGAGTTTCGTCTTTTGATTTTTTTATATTATCAGTTTTAATGGATAGTAGTATGGGTATCATGGTCACTTATATCAGTTTTGGAAAATATATGTCTTTATTTCCATTTCTTATATGTATTTTTTTTTGTTCTTACCTTAATATATATGTGATCAATCAAACTTGGACCTCGTTGGCTTGTTTAGAAAAGAAAAAATCCTATCTCTGCCAGCATACATATATGTATCTATTAACCGCAGTTTCTGCTAAGTTCAAGATATTTACATTTATGTCGCCCATGAATATGTTCACATCGCTCATATTTTGGGTTGAGAAATAGCTTCTAAATCCAATAACATATATCCAAATTTGTTGAGGGGGGCCTATAGGAGCATGTCAATGAGTATGTGATGTTATTGATTTCATATAAGATTTCTATTGGTACAACATTTTGTAGGACCTCAGGGTTATGTTGTTGATTTCTTCCGTTATCCTAACTTTTAAATCTGCAATATTGTCTGGTCTATTGAAATATACTTTGATTTTAAATAACCCAATAAGAAATAATCAGGTATTTCTTATCAGTTTTGGTTGAACGTTAGGAAAAAAGTCGTTCAAGACACCAAAATAATTTTACAAAACCCATTACATAAATAATGAAATGTCAATCTAATAGGACTACTGTTATTTTGATATTTCATAAGTTGCTGACTCACGTCAGTGTATTGAAAAAAATATTTGTTTGTGTATTGATTTAAGTAGACATTTTAATTATGATTGGATGCGATATTAAAACAAGAACTCAAAAAAATGAGGTTTGTGAAATGTTTAATAATAAATACCCTAATAACACGTCCCACAGTTAGCAAAATAGAAAAAAAATCGTAAAACTGACATGTAAAACCATTCAAAACCAGGTCGAAATGTTAAATTGGATGTGGAAAAAAAGTTAGATGGCACTGTTTAGCGATTGAAGAAAAATCGGCATATGAGAAGTAAACAACTTGCCCCCCGACAATTATGTAAGCAAATAATTGATATTGAGGAGGTTTTACATTAAGAAAAAATACCCATTCTTATAAAGTTCAGTTGTTTCAGGAGTTAAATGAGAAATGATCCTGAAAGAAGGCAACAATTCTGTGAACTGATGGACAGAATGGAAGCAGATTTGCAGTTCATAAACAAAATTGTTTTTTCTGATGAAGCTACTTTTCATTTAAATGGAACGGTTGATAGACAAACTGTAGATATTGAGCAGAGAAAATTCTCATTGATGTGTGAGGCTCACACAATAATATCCTAAAAAGTGATCGTTTCAGCTGGTATCATTACATCAAAATTATTGGCACTTACCTACTTTTAGAAGGCACAGTTAATGGTGAGGTTCATCTAGATTTTGATCACCTTTTATAGCCTACATTAAAAATACATTTTCCTGATGTTAATGATCCAAATGCACAGGACCGATCAATTTTGGTACCAACAAGACGGAGCTCCACCACATTACAAAACGTATTGGTAGAGACATTTGAACGAACTTATATAAATGCACAATTACCACCTTCCTCTGGCTTCACACAATACTTCTTTTGGTCTAAAACCGTGTAGACAGTACTCTACCCACGTCAGAGAAATCGAAGCCGGTGTCTCCCAGGGCACGATTCTGCCGAAAGCTATTCAGTTTACCAAAGTGCAATGATGTTGGAATATTCCTGTAAAAGCGACGAAACGGCCTTGGTGTCCTTTTCCACTATCGTTCAAAATGGGACCCACTATTTGGTAGAACGCAATGGATGGGTAATTGATGTGTATATAGAATGTGGCTCTGGTCAAGTCACAGGCAATTTGTCTAGGACATAACTCTGTGACAGAAATGTTTTTTTCAGGCCGGTAGATCTAGTGGTCACCGTGAGCCAAATTCACAGCTGAAACCATTGTGAAAATCTGGTGGTATTCAAAGATGCAAAAGCCAACAGAAATATAAATAAACGAACATGTAGATTATGCTATAGACGATCCATCTTGTTTCGAACGATTCGGGTACTCTTTGGAGTTATGGTTGGAATTTTTTTTCAGAAATAGGCGAAATAAGTATTGAATGAATGTGTTTTTTTTTTTGGAGGAACAACGTTTCTTGACATGTTTTTTGGGTAAACTTCCACAGTCTGAAAATGACAATATAATTAGGAAAATCTATAGTGTAGAAAGGGCAAACTAATTAGTTCACCCCGGTAAGTTACTGCGTTCACCAAATTATATTTCCTAAAGAGAAATGATTCAATTTGTCAGTAAATTTTCGTTCCCTGAATATGCCTATGGAAAAATAGTAAAAATTCAAAAGTTACTTATCTATATAGTTTTTGATTGAGGTTTCGGGGACTATATCTTCTCCCATTCTCAAAATCTTCTCAATCTCCTTTAATCGTTTGAATAATTTGGATTTTTTTCTGGCAGAGTCTTTTTCGCTTTTTCAACTGACGGATGTCAATTGAGATTGAATTTTTATTTTCAAACTGTGGAATCTTACCCAAAAAACATGTCAAGAAATAGGCGAAATAAGTTTCTGCATTATGCGATTATCCACAAAAAATGTCTATGAATGTTATTCATACACGAGAAGTTGATCAACGTGCACTCCCCACCACCCCACCCTACGAGGTACAGTACTTGGCATAGGCATAGGCGTAGGTATAATCCACTATTTGACATGATTAAATTACGACATAAGGGAAAAAAAACGTACTCAAATCAATTATCAAACCAGAAAGGCTTATTATTGTGTTTTTTATTATTTTTCTAATCTGTTTGTGTATTTACCTTCCTCTTCTTTTTTTTGTTTCAGACACCAAAACATTTTGCTGTGAGGCAACATTTTCAACTACCCCAATGATTACTCAATAGTGCATTTTTCATGAAAGGCATAAAGAGAGTTATTATTGGAATACCAGTTTTCGGAGCAGAATTCTGTTCAAGAAATATATCATCATAGTGTATTGGTGAGATATAAAGAATGGCTGACTAATTTTCTGTTAGTAATAGGTCGGTCATGACGTTGAAAACTGTTTTTCTAATAATATCGAAAAAAGTGATGGAGTCTGACAGGACTTATTGGGCATAAATGAGTGTTTTGAATTATTTCGATGGGGATGAATATTTATGAATTTCTAAAACGAAGCGTATAGGAAACACAAAACACAAAGCGGTATTTATCCGAAACTATACCTGGATTTTGGAACGAGAGATGAAATGTAGTAACTTTCTCCGTTGGAAAAAGCGATAAAACATCAGTTCTGAAATTTTTATCGTGTTCCCGATGTTACTCGAAAAATATTCTCATCAAATGTCGTTCGTGCTAGAGGATTTCATCGAGGGTAATTCTCAACAAGTACTGAGTACTCGGAGGAATTCCTCATTTATTGCTGTTGCTCCGCTATAATACTATTTGTTACATTTTATTTCATTTCATGCGATAAATATTATTATGATTATTATTATATTATTTAATTTTTTTTCGACTTGAACAATTGCAGTCAGGCTTTTACTTCCGAAGCTCTGACCCATTCGGAAGGGCGTGCTGGTTACATAGGTGAGAGATCATTGGGTCCGAGAATCATGTGTCCTGAGCAGACGTAATGATCCGAGAATGACTGCCTTCTGCATGCGGCCGGCTAGAGATTCTGCCGATTTACGGCATGCCGGTATAATTTCCAGGTTTGAAAGTAGCGTTGGCATAATTCCACCATGCATAAAGCACACAGAGTCGTCTTCACAAAAGGTTCAATATAAATTGAGACAATTGGTAGACCGACAGGCGAAAAACAACTACTTTCCTAGCAAATACCACGCAGAACGTTGAATGATATTCACCTGACAATTCAAGTAAACTTCCATATAAATCAGAAAAAAACATTTGCGAACAATATCCATTTATATGGAAGTTTACATGGATCAGAAGCAGAACATCATTCAACGTCGTGTTTCTAGAAATGATGTTTTTCCCGTTCTACCAGTCTCAATTTATATTGAACCTTTTGTGAAGACAACTTTGTGTGTGCTTCATGCATTTCATTTCATATTATTATAATTATTATTATTATTATTATTATTCTCGATACAAAATTACAGAAATCGTTTTACAGATTCATTCCTTCAAACTTATTATTGAATGCTCTTTAACTCACTCAAAAACAATACATATATAAATATATATATATATATATATATATATATATATGAATATTTATTGACGGTGAAATATCAAGGGACATGATTTTTATTTGGGAAGCAGTCAGGTATGTTCGATTCAATGAATGTTCTTCGTTTTTTCAGTCAAGCTTTCGATAATGTATATTATCTTTATCAAGACTTCTCTACAATATGTGTGTTTGAAAACAGAATTATTAACAATTATACTTACTAACATGAAAATATTAAAAATTAGTCATAAAGAGTGACATTAGAAGTTTCTTTGATGAAAGGAACATTTTGAGACAATGTCTAAAAGTTTTTCCTTCATGAAAGAAACTTCTAATATCACTCTTTATGACTAATTTTCAATATTTTCATATAAGTAAGTATAATTGTTAATGATATTATTCTGTTATTAATCACACATGATGTGTGTGAAATTAATCTGTTACTTGACTGATTAATTCCGTAATTTTTTCGACGCCTGCCAGTTCACGCAGATCATCAAGCCGAATGTATCTATTGCTGTTTAATACGATACGGAGTGCCTTGTTCTGCAGTATTTCCAGCCTCATGAGTACAGTTTTGGGTAGACTACAGAACACTGGACATGCGTATGCTATAGCTGGGCGAATTATCTGCTCATAGATCCGTATGCGTGCAATGAGGGGATATGTGCGCTATATTGCGGCCGCTCCCCTCTGCAACTCCAACGATACGTGTTTGTGCAGGTTCATACGCTTGTCCAGTTCCACTCCCAGGTACCTCACCATCACTTTGTTATTATCAATCTTTAATTTCCCCAAGATCTTCACATTCGTGAATTTCGTCGTAAAGTTAACGATCTCGTTTTTTTGCGAATTTAACTCGATCTTGTTAATCCCCATATGAAGTATAACCAACCAATCCAGGTGAACCTGAAGCTGCATAGCAGTCACTTTGCTCTAGAACGAGTGGCATAGATCGCGGTGACATCAATTACGATAGTGCCCTCGCAGCCTTCGGTTCGGAAGGCACTACTCGATTTTGTGAGAACAATAATAACGTAATTCTCTCCTTCTTGAACCACTCCAGGTTCGTAATGAATCAAAGCTGGTGACAAGCGTGAAGAAAACTTTATTATGACTGAACTTCTGAATAATGGTTACATCAGGTTTTATACATTTTGGGAACAAAGACTTACTGAATAAAAATTAAAAGTTAACAATTCCTAGACATTCGGTATTAAAGATAAAGTATGGTATATTGCATAGTAATACAAATTCGGAGTACGGGAAATAGCAAGCTGTTCAGAGATACTTATCGGTAGAGAGATAAAAGACGGTGTGGATATCTTGTAGCGTCAGCAAGGGGTATCCATCGGTGTGAATATGTGGGCCGGCTTCAGGACGGTTCTGCATATGTAACTCATCCGCGAACATAGCCGTACTCGTCCGAGCGAAGGTCGGAAAGTCATGTGTATACAGGATCGATGACAGCGAGGACCCCTGTGGGACCCCCGCTCCGACTGTATGATCTGCTGAACTGGTGCCATGATACGACTCTATGGTTTTTGAAGGGTAAAAAAGCATGCCCGCCTCCGACATTTTTGTGATCAACCCTTCCGTCCAGACTTTGTAGGGCGCTTTTTCCGTATCTCACAGGACCATAACTGTGTTGTGGTCCCTGTGGAAGGCTTCCTCTACCTCGTGTACAACGCGGGCTATTTGAGAGGTCGTTGAGTGACTCTTTCCAAATCCGAATTACTCATTTGGGATGATCTTTAGATCTTCCTCAATATCCACAACACGGTTCAGAAAAGTATTATCCATCACCTTGGCTATCACACTGGGAAGCGAGATGGGCCTGTAGCCGAAATATATTTTATTTTGCCCTGGTTTCAGGAGAGGTATCATTTCACCTCTTTTAAATAGTCTGAATAATATTGCCACTTGATTATCGCGTTTATAATGTATATTAATTGGACTAGTGATTGCCATGGGAGGTTCTCGAGTTATCAAGGTCTGGAGCTTTATTTCTGGGTCATTCTTTAGTCACTCTTACCACTTCTTAAAAAATTTGTTAGCACTTTCTGCAACTCTGGAGGTGCTTAACGGGGGGGGGGGGAGGTGTCCCCCGTATATTATTTACATTTGCGATTCTGTCATGTTCTTCGCAACTATTGGGGTCTGTTGCATGTACATTGCTGAAGTATTCCCCAAACAACTTGGTTTTCTCCAACGGTTCTGCCGTGTCCCATAGTGAGTGGTCCCGAACGTTGAGGGTCTCTAATTTGCGATTCTACTTTTTGTTTGTGTTTCTATTCCGCGATTTCTTCACCTAGCCTCATGAAGTGTCCCTTGTGAATGGCGTTTTCTGTTGTTTACCATTTTTTACGTTGGCGTTTCTTAATTTTTATGAGGTCTTCAATATTTTGTGGAATCACAAAATAATCGCCCCTCACAATTATTTTTTTGGTCGTTTTGTCTCTAGTATTTTGTAATAATTCAAGGATTTTTGTAATTTATACTAAATATTACCGGAACATGGTCAGATGTGAGTTCACAGAGTGATACCAGTTGAGGGGATAATGTGTTGGTTCCCTACTATGTTCGATAATCACTTCGTTTTCCGCGGAATACTTCTGCAATGTCACTACGTTCGCGCTTGCTTTCGTTGACTCACCGTTCCAATCGCTATGTCTCGCAATGAAATCGCCGGCCAAAATAACCTTGCTAGCAACATTAAGGTAGTTGTCCTGAAATCCACTTCCTATCAGATTGCGTTTATATTCATAGCACTTTTAGTTAACATTATTACCTGTATCATGTTGAATTTTTGAGATGATTTACCACACCGAAAGTGAGATATAAGGCTTCAAAGTTACAACGTTCAATACGTAATCCCTATAGTGAGCTACCGCGGACACCACATTTTAAGGGATAACTAAGAACCCTCCATTCAGATGTTTTTGAAAAAACCAGTATATTATTGAAAGGTAAGTTACATATTTTATAGAAGAAATTGAACATGCGTTGCCATACAGTTATTCAGTTATTGCCATAAGAAGATTCTAAATTATTGCGTATGAGAAGTGCAAGAGGGGGAAGGCTGAAAAACGTTTTAACGCCTCAAGCGAGCGCTCGTGAGTGAAATAAGCGAGAGCGCGAGGAACTTACTGTTTCGAATTGAACTGTGTTTTGGAATACACATAGGTAGATTTGTTGAAAATATAAACAGGATGTTCATAAAATCAGATGTGGAATCATCTGGGACTGAAAAATAAACTTTAGTCACTATCTTCCATCGTCAAGATAACCTCTTCAATTCACAGAAAAATATTTCTATCAATATTCAATTGAGAATGTTTCCCTTTTCAACACATAGGTATTTATGAATAATAATTGTGAATAATCACGTTAATATATACTTAGGCATTTCAAACATATTACAATAGGAATAGATATAAAATAAAATGTAGTTTCAGCGAGTACCGGCAAACAACAGTGCATAAACTTTATTTCATTCATACATCTGTACAACACATGTAGGTTTCACATATTTCGAATATTTTTAAACGCAAACAAAAAGGATTCAGATTTCTAACAGGTTGATGAAATATAAACAACAATGAATGTAATATTATTTCCTAACTATTATACCAAATAATCACACGACTGACTCAAAATTTATTTATGAATCATAAATGATTTAAGTTAATGCTTTCCTATTTTTAGTAACTCTAGGTTTTCCATTCTCCAATTTTACAGTTAGGTGGTTAGTCACAGCTTCTTCTCCTTCATCAGGCTTTGTTTCAGAAAATGGTATGTTACATTTTGATTTTTTCAATAAATCCCTTGATATTACATTTTTTAAGGCACTCAAATTAGGTGAATTACAAGATATTATTTTGTTCTCAAGTCGCTCTTCATATAATTTTATGCACGTTGATGATTCTGACTCTTTACCAATGAAACGAACTAATTTCTACAAGATATGTACATCATACATCGCTTCGTGGACTCCGCACTTATTACAACGGATACTTGAAATTGATGCAAGTCCTAGATGTTTTTGTTTCAGCACATTCACCAAACTCAAAACCAGGTGGCAGTTCCGATACTTCAAATTTTTCCCAAGTTCTTTGAGATTAACAATGCGATTTCCTTCACACACATTATTTTCATTGGTCTGTTATTGCCTTACACAGTTCAGACAATTTATTTTTCTTTTATTTAATTTTTGCTTTTGCAAACCTACCATTTTTTGCGCGAAATAGATCCATAACTTTGACTGCTTGTTCATAATAGTATTTTAAACAACTAAATGCGAGCAATCGTTGGATTGTGACGTTGCCAATAGTCCAGGCATTGCTCATCTGCTGTACCACGCATGCTTGTTGCGTTTCTGAGTGTACAGCTCTCTTAAAAAATATCCCTCCAATTGAGCGTTTGCAGATGTATCGCGTCACGCTACAATCGAACCTAATTTTTGACACTGTTTGTAGCATGACAACTACCTTAAACAGACTGTCTGAATCTTATGATTTGAATTCGTGGTTAATACTCGGATAGGTGACCACTTGGAAACACCGCGTACCGTTGCCTTTTTGTATTGTTTTTAATGATCACAGCTGATAAATTTATCTTTTCAATGTTCCGATGATCAATGAGAACATATTTTTTTCCTCAAAATCTTTTTCAGATACATACATTTTTCATTCGATAGTGAAAAAATTATATACATTTCAAGTTTTTGAGTTGGTGTAGAAGCAGTGAATGATCAGTATTCAGAATTTTGGATCGAGAAGAATTTTTGTAATTTTCCACGGGATAAAACATGAATTCTTGAAATTTTATTCAGTTTCGAATGTTATTCAAGATATATTCCCATCAAATATCATTCGTACTAGAGGATTTTATCGCATTTTTTTCATTTTCCCTTGAAGCAAGTTAACTCGTGCAATTTGCGGCCTTATTATCAAATCAAATAAATATCAAACGACTCAAGCTTCGCTTTCGTGGTTTGATCGGATAATAAGGCAACAAATCGCACACTGTAGAATTTCCAAACAAAATTCTTTTTCGAAAATGAATTGAAAAATTGTGCGATAAAACCCTTAGCACTTATGATATCACCCTCGATAAAATCAATTATGGTATCACCATCGATGAAATGCTAATTTGAATCACTGATTTTCATATAATGATCATCTGACATTATAACCATTATGATTCTGCAGTTAGTTTCACATAAGCAACAGCAAGATCCAATGTGATATTTGATTGGACCTATATTCATATTATTTGTATAACTAAATGAAAAATTGCAGAATCATGAATGATTTGAGAGCTCTATCTACTGAGGAAATGCAATTTCATCATTTATCTCAACTAGTTCTCTGGTGGAACGGTTATTATGTTTAAAAATATTTGGCATTCCCATCGATAACATAATATTCCATACAAGAGGGAAGATTGTGGACGACCTCTTGGAAATTGACACATATAGTGAAACTAGTAAATCAATGGAATTTTTGAGGGATTCTCGGGATATTTCAAATTATTGACGTTCAGGAATTCTATTCAATGTTGTAAAAAGGCCTATCATAGAATGTTAAAAGACATTGTTCATATTGTTGTTATAGGAAAGAATATATTACTTGTCAATTCACAATAAAATATTATATCTTTTTTTTTCAATTTATTTAGCGATAACATAACTCATTTATAATATATTCACTGGCTAATTATCTACAATACTGGATACGAAGCTTCTGTGGCTATTCCACACTGATTTTCTTTATTTCTTGTCATCCACGCATATCCGTCCATTCCCCAACTAGTCCCCCAAGAATTTTTCACAATCCAGTAATCCTTGCCTTCCTGTGAGCCATACCCAGTGACCAAAACACCATGATTCAAATCTCCTATAGAGTTGCCGCAGTAGGGATAATCCAGTATTCCTGATAACCAAAACAATATGTTATTCAATATAGCTTCACCTCAAGGGGCATATTATCTCAAAAATTCTCATTGAAGGAATTATTTCACACAAGAAGTATGTCGTGATTCAACTATTCCTGAATTTTTTCATTAATTCTGGTTTCAAAAAAAAAACCGGAGGAACCCCAGAAAATATCGAATTCTATGATATGATGAGAACATAGTGGATAGATGAACAAAATACTATTCTGTATGTGGGCGCTGGTTTAATTTTTTCACGTTTTTGTTTCTGAGATATGTCAATGAGATGGAGGAAATACAAATATTGCGGTTTGCTAATGAAGTGACTGGAGACTTACATCATATAATAATAATCTGGGTGTATCAGAAAAAGTAATATTTCCATGATTTCGAGATTTTCCTCACCTGATTCATACAGTTGAAAAGGGTCTCCATCGATGGCTACCGAAATGGGCCCTTTTAGTGCCACAGCTTTCTGGAGTTCAACTTCGTCGGAGGCTTTGACGTTCTCATAAGATTCAATTCTCACTGCAATATCTGACTTGTTTAGTCTGCATTTGTCGTCATAAGCTTCGTATGGATAATCTTTTTCGGGCATGATTCCATTGGCTACAACATACTCCAGAGCTTTGTACATGAAACCACCATCACAACCAAAACAATTATCTTTGGCGCAGTCCACCAATTGCTGTTCACTGAGGGAGACCAGCTGGCCAGTTTTTATGAAGTTGAATCCTTCCAAGGTTCCAGTCTGCGTGAAATGATGCATAAAGACATATATTTTATCAATTCTCAATCAGGATAATCACACAAAGCGAAAAAAATATGTGTTTGTATTTCACTTAAAAACTTGGAATCGGGTGAACAACCTTTTTTTTCAAATTTGTATTAATTATTTCAATAGTTTTGTTCAACAAGTGGAATATATACTGAAAACATGAGAAAATGTAAATCAAATGGTTGAGAAATCAAAGTTGATCATTTTTCCCCGCCCAAAATAATTTCAGAAGGGAGTAACCGTGAGAAAGCGTTTTTCAATCTCATTGTATTCGGGAGTTATAGTGATACTATCGTTTCAACATCAAGATTCATCATTCCAGCCCTACAAAAATTATGGAAATATAAAATCCTCAAATCTCAAGGAGATACTTTTTTCAAATAATTGGGTACAGCCCATAACAATTATAGTACTTGGTCCATGTGCAGTGCTGAACTGTGGGTATTCTAATCAAATATACCGGATAGATTGAGGTAGTTTGAAAAAGTGTCTTGGAATGGAATTGTGATATATTCCACTAAATAATCTTGGAAATTGCGAAAATGATTCTCCATTATTTTGGAATTATTTTGAATTTCCGTCTTTCCAAACAAATTTCGTGATAACTCTACAGCGAGTTGATAAAGGGTTTTTTTTCATAGGATCTTCAAAATGTTGTGAGATAGGAGTAATATTGAATTAAAAATCAACGATAAGAAATATCGACTGTCAGGTTGTGTCTGAAGTATGATGTAACAATTTCAGATACGGGAGCGTTATTCAGAATAGGATAATTTATATATACTCCATCCACAGAATGCGGAGGCTCTCATTTCATCGGAAAGTCCTCATTCTAGGAATCATTACGATTCAGTTCTACGAAAAAGTAAAACATCATCATGATATGTAATTGTCCTCGTGGTGTTTCATTTCTATCTTAATATTTTTCCATAGAAATATCGTAATTGTTCTTTGAAGTCATTATCACACTTGATGTCTCTAACTCACCGTACTGAATGTCCAACATGATCCACAATCAGCTTGATCCTTCACTGGCGTGACTGCTCCTTTTTTGACCCAGTCGACCTCCTTTGGTAAATTCCCTCCGTAGTCTATAACAGTTTCTTTTGCAGACATAGTTGGTTCAGATCCTTTGAGTATGTCAGTCTTTTCCCTTGAATTCTTTGGGGTAAGATCGGCAAATCTATTAACACCCATTTTATAAGAGGACAATCCGTTCTCATATTTTTCGTTGTGCTCCTTGATTCTCAGCAGATTTGAGTTGAAGATTGCAAACCGCTGTTTTTCCTCGGCAAGATTCTCATAATTTCTAGAATATTTCAGCTGAAAAAAAATTATAGTAATATTAGCATAGTATCGAAGAAAATTATTGAAATTTCAGTTGCAGCTTATAATTCAGTTTTAATAACCTAACCTTGAAGTTTTCCCAATCTGATCTTTCACTGAGAGCGTCAGTTGCTATCACAACTATACTTATAATAGTAAATAACTTCATCTGAAAACAAAAGAGGTAATTTCATCTGATGTACGATTCTATCAATGAAAAGAAACTCCCCGATTTACATCAAAATATAAATAATCATTTTCAGCATCCGTTTCTCCTCAATTCAATTGCATATTGATAAGTTGTAATGAGAACGGACACAATGTTCCATCAAATATGAGACTGGGTCCATGTCCGAGCAGAAAAATGTGGAAGTTTTATGGATTAATATTTTTTTCAATAATAATTAATTGAATTGAAAATGTTTTATCAACTCACCCTCTAGTTTTTCCCTAAAACTGGGTAGTTTTGATCAAGTGATGAATCTGTATGGTGTGTATCATCGAAGAGAACCTATATACATAAAATAATTATTAGATATTGCTTGATGATAGAATCGATATATCATAGTAGCCCAGTTCCAGAACATTTCTTATCAATGGGAAAATCTTGTGTGTCACATGTCTGATCGAATCTTGATATGTTTTTTCTATCGATAATGAATCGGAATATATGACGAAATTATCGAAAGAAAAATATTTTGACGAGATTCCTTCCCGAGTTTGCACAATGGATTCGTGTATTATCTAGTTGTTTAGGTAAGCGACTATACACATATCCCCTAGACGATTCATATCTATCAATCAACAGAAAAAAATTAACAGCTGAATGTAAAACAATCCAATCCAGCATACACACACATACTAACGGATAATTATTTGACTTTCATTCTACTCCAAACTATGTAAGGCACAATTTTTGGTAAGTATTTCCATCGAAACCAAACCATATTCCACAAAGCTGGTGATAATAATTTATATCGTTGATGAAAGGTGAACATTTTGAGAATCTATCCTATGAGCCCGTGGGTGTATTCAACGCACTATGGATGATGAAAATGTAAGAAGAATGAAGAAACATCTACAACGACCCTAAGCGATCATTATTTGAATCCATTTCAGTAAAAATCCGTAATTTCATGAAAAAAGAGAATTTTTCTTAACAATTTGGTTTAACTCTAGAAGAGACCCCAACTACATCACCATTTAGCACTGTGAACTACCAAAAGACATCATGTATCAACCATCGAGATATGGAAATTCGAAATTGTAACTATTTCCTTGGAAAATGTTCCTTCAACGTAACTAAATTTTCTGAATTCACATTTTCAAAATTTGTCTGTTTTTTCTCCATTTTTACCACCATCCTCTTTTCCCTCAAGTTGCAAAACAATAGGTGCAGCAACCTATAAAGTTTTAAAACCGCCATTTTGATCCAATCCCCCATATTAAAAAATCAAGGCAAGACTGAGAAAAATTAACCCGACACGTTATCTGCTCTCGATGAAATGGGCCGTTTATTGAGCAAATTGCCCAAATGGTACATCAACATTCATGTATTGGTCTAACCAATGATGTCTAATGTTATTTCAGAATTATGGGATTGAATTGAAAAAACTTCCGAAAGAGTTGGACTGAAATGTTTGTTCTAAAAAAATAATATTGATGTCGACTTCTTCGAAAAACTAACCCCCCGAAGGGAAATTTGGGTTCTAACCCCCCTACCAGTTATAAAATGAGCTGGGCTTCCGGCAAGAACATTCCGGGTTAGAATATCCACTATATCTAGCATGGAACTCAACTGAGTGCTTATTACACTATATAGTGTTTTTCCACCCCCGAAAATGGCATGTTCCTAGTTTAACTGGTAGGGTTTATTTTCCCCTAGGAATGCATATCGTATCTATAGATTGTTGTCCTCCTCTCCCCTTTGGGGGCCCCAACCCTTATTTATGATTTCCCTACCAAGCATCAGGAATAATTCGCAAGAGAAAGCAACCCAGAAAACCCTTTCCCAATATATTTTTTGTTTCTAGTGATACGTCTGTGCTCATCGCTTGAGAGGGTGAGATTTTTCTGGAATACCAGGACCCGGACAAACCCCTGAAAACCTAGTTTCCCAGGCGCAAGCTTCTACCGACAAATGGAATGGCTGTTTCGGTTGAATGTGGAAAAAGGGGTTTGATCAAAAAAACCCCGGTTAAAAAAATGAGATTCTTTGGGAATTCTAAGGAAGCCAAATCATGATGTTATACGTCCAGCTTCATCGGCTGAACCAAGGCATGTTATCAAGAGTCAGCCATTGAAAATCATACGTTCCAAACGATAAGTCTTAATTCATAATTCAGGTTTTGAATGAACAGGGGGCAGCCACTTCTCAATAAACCCTTAACTCTTCGCGCGTTGAGAGATTTTCGCGGGTGTGGGAGCAACCATTGTGGATATTATGATCGATAACTTTTTATCGAATGTGCAGGGAAGTTGTGCTGCAAAGGCGTGAGGAAGAAATGCCCTACCAAATGAATTGTTCTGGGAAAAGACCTATTCGAATGATCTTCAGGATTGAGGCTGATTGAAAGCTCGATCCGTCTTTTTGGACAATGGCAGATGCGAATTTCTTTTTCATTTCAAACAATGCCAGTCATGCCCAAACAACACCTGCCTCTAAGTCATTCCTTTGATAAAACATTTCAAATCCATGACAGGATCCCATCTGATGTCATGGGAAAATTTAAGGCGGTGTACACTGTCGTCAAGCTATACAGTTTATACACGATATACCAAAGTTCGATGATGTTGAAATATCCCTTGCTGTCCTTCGATGACCCCCCGAATGGGACCTTCTACTTACAGAATGCGATGGATAGGTAATTGATGTGGGGGAGATTTTATCCTGCAAGACGCAGGCGATTTTCTGAGAACCCCAGGCACAAACCTGTTTGAATGAGAAACCACTGACGACAGAGGAATTAATGCCCCAGCTGGTCGCAGTGTCAAGGGAAGTTATGCCAACCCCCGTCTCTGGCTCGTCAGCTTTCAAAACAACCAAAATAGGTGAAACCATTGTCCGTAGATCGAAATCGATGGTATTCGAATATACAAAACCAATAAAATACACTGAAAAAGGAACCTGTAACCCTGCCATAGATGACCCAACCTATTTTAAAAACTCGGTACCTTTTGGGGGATGGGTGAAAAATAAATTTCTGCTTAGGCATTTATCCCCAAAAAAAGGGCTACGAGTTTTCATTCATACATAAAAGTTGCTTTACGTACACTATTCACCACCCCACCTACGAGGAACAATACTATCTCATTTTGTTGAATCGGCATAAGGGAAAATGTTTTGTAAGCAAAATTTTCAAACCGGAAAGGGGTTATTAATTTGTTGTTTTTGAATCTACTCAAAATCTGTTTGTGTATTTGTTTTTTTTTTCCGCTTTCTGCTAATTCTGTACAAACTCCGTGGGGTGGACGTAGAGAAATATATTTTAGACACCAAAATATTTTCCTGTGAGGCGATATTTTCATCTACCCAATTTATTACCAATACTAAATTCTTTTGAAGACATAAAGGATTATTATTGAAACCAAATTTTCCCGGCAGAAATCTGGTTGTGAAATGAATCATTATAGTGTCCTATGAGATATAGAAAAATTTTCCCGGTACAGGAATAAGGACCCACCCCATATCAGTCAGTTAATGTATTTCACTTGAGTTTTCGGACTAAAAACTGAAAATCCCCCCTCGGGTTCCCATTTTTCAAAACTACTGTGCAAGTTGAGCTGAACATTTTACTCGACAGCATCAAAACAGGAAAAAAAAATTTTTTTGACATATTATAACGACTCATATCAAATCATTTTCCTTATATCAGATTTTGTGGTATGACCCTTGAATAAAAATGTTACACGGATATCTTTCATCTCGATGAATCGTAAAACGAAACAAATATAAAAGTAAATTTTATATTTACTACTACTACCGAAGAAGAGATGGAAAATATATATATATATATATATATATATATATATATAGCGAAAGATAGTCTTTGGGCTGATAGTTAGGTGAAAAAAATTGATTATTGGGGAAATTGCGAAAAAGAAAAAAAAAAATTTTTTTAAAGTTTGCCCAAGCTTTCGGAATGTTTTCATTTCCATCTTCAGAATATACAATGAAGAATTGAACAAATTAGTGTGTCATTCAAACCCTTTAAAGGGTACTAATAACTACATCTTTGTGGAGATTAGTTTCTATTTGTTTATGAATGTTCTTCATGAAAAGTACGGTGAAATATAAGTTATGACTTTGAAGTGGCACCATGTTTAAATCGTAAACCAATTATACACATTACCATTGAACGGGTTACTAATTAAAATATTAAAATATAAATTCTGAAACATGTTGCCTTGAGAAAGTACAATGGTTTAAAATGGTGGAAAATTATTTATTCACTTGTCATCTGCTTTGACAGTCACGGGCCCAACTGAGGGTAGTCCCAAACCCGATATGAATTGGTGTCCCATTATTGGCCAAAGTATTATAAATTTTTTTTATTAGTCCCAATAAAGGGTTTGGGGAACTCGAAGATATATTCATAACTGGGTAATGAGCCCGATTGATTTGGGGAAAATTTTGTATTTTCCATTGCTAATAAGAAGGAAAAAATTTTCCCTTTTAGGTGGTGACATCATTTTTTTTTTTGTTTCATATGTTTTTTTTTCCCGGTGATATGAAAGCCTTTTCCCAGAAAAGTTCTTTTAAAAAAAGTGTTCATTGTTAATTTTTTAACTTCATATGTTCATATGATGGTCGAATTTTTGATTTTGCTAGAGCACATCTTTCTGAATGGTGCCTGCAATCATTTTTATGTGATATCAATCTCTGTTTAATAATCTTGCAGTTTGACCAATATATACTTTGTCACAACCCTGGCAAGGTATACTTTTTATAACATTCCTGCCGGGCTAACATTGGAACCCTTTTTTTTCACTTTGGGGGTAAATAGACTTAATTGTAAGTACTGTTTTGTTCGCTATTTTGATATTGTCTATGGTTTTGAAAAAGTCTGCAAGTTTGGGTGAAATATCTCTTAGGATGGTAAAGGGTGGGAAAAAACTGGGGAAAAACTGATAGTAGTCACTGTGTTATTATTCGATATATTAAGATTTTATGACTATGTTTGGCTCAGTAATAGGTGATGTGTTGAACAATTACTTTTATTAAACTTGGAGGATAAGAATTGTCTAAAAGAGATTCAAAAGGTTTTAAAATTTTTTTGTGGAAACTTCTATCAAATTCTCAGCACCCTTTCTTCAGTCGCAGATGATTCCACATCTGATTTTATGAACCCCCTGTTTTTTTTTCAACAAATCAATCTATCATACCCCATGACGGGTTTTTAATGTCAAAAAACACTAATTTCAAAGTGTCCCCAAAAGACGATTCTAATTTTTTTCGATCTTTGAAAGTAAATTGTTTTTTAAAAATGTGTTTCCCATTTCTTCCGGTTTTCCCTGATGATCGTGGAAGCTGAAATAGATTTTCGTCGAAAAAGGTATTGAAGCCCTTTAGTAAATGGGGATGTCTCCCCGGGGCCAATTTTACAAAATGATTTCTGGAGAAATTTTTTTTGGAAAAAAACATTCTTTTTCCTCATTCACTTTATGAGTTCCAAATTGGGACTGGAATAGAAAATCAAATAACTATCTGAATAAAAATGCAAATTTTCAATTTCAGTTTTTTTTTTGAGTTCGGTCTTTCAAAAATTTTCATCAGATGTAGTTCAAACCCAGCGTGGCCTTACCCGGGGAAAAGATTTTTTTTCTGTTAGAGATTCACAAAAAATAACTTCTTTTAAGTGGTTTTTTCAATTCACAAAAAAATTTTTCTATCAATATTTAATTCAAATTTTTTCCCCCTTTTCAACATAAATTTTCCCACAAGAGGTTATTTCGACGATGGAAGATAGTGATAAGTATATTTTTTCAGTCGCAGATGATTCCACATCTGATTTTATGAACATCCTGTTTATATTTTCAACAAATCAATCTATCATCCCCCATGCCCGGATTTGATGTCAGAAAACACAAATTTCCCAAAGTGTCTCTAAAAAGAAATGATTCTAATTTTTTTTCCATTTTTTGCAAAGTGAGATTGTTTTTTTAAAATGTGTTTCCCATTCCTTCCGGTCTTCCTGATGATCGGGGGAACGTGAAAAGATTTTCGTCGAAAAATGTATTGAAGACCTAGGAATGCGATGTCTCTCCTGCGTCAATGTAACGAATGATTTCGGGTGAGAATTCCTTTTTTGGAAAACATTCTTTTTTCCCTCATTCATCTTTATGAGTTCTTAATTGAGACGGGAATAAAATCAAATAACTATCTAAATGAAAATGCAAATTTTCAATTTCAGATTTTTTTTTTGAGTTGGGGTTTTTTCCCAGAATATCTATCAGATGAGTTCAATGTCCAGCGTGGCCCCCCACCCGGGGAAGTAGTTTTTTTCTGTCAGAGATTCAAAAAAAATTAACTTCTTTTAATCGTTTTTTTTTAAACCACAGAAAAATTTTTCTATCAATATTTTTGAGAATTTTCCCCTTTTCAACATGAATACCCAAAAGAGTTTATCTTGACGATGGAAGATAGTGACTAAAGTTTATTTTTCCCAGTCCAGATGATTCCACATCTGATTTTATGAACATCCTGTTTATATTCCCAAATGTTTTTTCATACAAGTAAAAAAAATTTTAAAATTGAATTTAAAGGATTTGATGAGTACATAATGAATACAGATGAAAAAAAAATTTGTTGAAAGTATTCATTCAATTATTGTTATGCCCCCTAATTACAGAAAAAAATTTTCTTTCATAGGAAATACCCCCTTTTCCCAAATATGAACGTTATAAGAAAAAATTAAATTTTGGGGTTCCACATGCGGGCCAAAAACCATACGCACAAAGGGCAGTTAAAAAAACGTCGTTAACATAAGGGGAATTGAATGCCTTTTAAAAATTTCTATAAAGAAATAACCCTTTTTTACAACCCGGTCATAAATAACCCTCTAGGAAAAATCAACAATGTAAACAGGTTATAATTTCCAAAATTTTTGTCATCGCATCGCATATGAAATATCATAAAATTGTTTCAAATGAATTTTGCGACAGGGGAAAAAATTTTAAAAAATAGTTCAAGACCCCCATTAAATTAACTTTTTTCCCCAAGGGGGATACTTTTTTTTTTTATAAATGTTGGCAGGAAAAAAACCTTAAAATTTTTGTTGAAGATAATTATAATTTTATCCCGGGTTTTAAGCTGAGGGGGGAACGGTTAAAAAAAAACGCGTTTTTCCCGGGTCTACAGACATTCGGGGGTTAAAAAAAAAAAAAAACCACATTAATCCTTTCCAAAGGAGGTTAAAATTCCTCCGCCCGTTCGAAAAAAAACGATTCTAATTTTGATCTGACAGGCATGTATAAGGTTTTCGATGTAGATGGGTCGGAGAAATCTTTAGGAATCGATGAATCCATACATTCTGTTTGCAGCAGACAATGGCTTCAATATGAGGGGCAAAGAAAATTTTATCGAAAATAACACCAAGATCGGTGTATGTGATAGGCCCCGTTGGAATTGTTAATTGAATATTGATATAAAGTGGCTGATTTCCCCAAAGTGAATGTCATTACATTACATTTACTTCTTTAAAGGGGCTTATCAGGGCCCATTTAATCGTTTCGGGTTTAAAAGGGAAAATTGGAACAGTCTTCTATCCCATTAATCTCAGAAAATAATTTCAGGTCATCCGCGTATATTAAGCGGTTAGGTCAATGACCTCAACATTCATATGAAAGCGTTGAAGAGGTGGACCAAGGTTGTTTCCGAGGAACCTGGAGTAGATGCATATTCAATGATTTAAACCATTGAATATGACATACTTTTTTCTTCGGTGGTATGATCGAAGAGTTCGATGGGGGGTCTGAAAAAGCCATACCTTTATAGTTTTGATGTGTATTCCATGACCCAAGTTTGTCAACGCTTCTTAGAGTCCTATAAATGACGTCTTTTGGGATCCCCTATCAATAGTCTCTCAATGTATTGTGTGATGTTGAAAGGTTGGTGGTTGTCGAGCGACCTTTCATAAAACCATGTTAAGTGTGAGATTTGATTGCTCAGATGAGGATATAACCTGTTACGGAGGTTTCAAACACTTTGCAAATTACATATTATTATATGGCTCTGAAATTTTCAACATAGACTTATCCCTTTTTATAAATTGGGCGAACTTTGAAATTTCCAGGGCGGGATTTTATAGTTTTGCGAAATTTTATCAGGCTTGTTGTGGTTTGGGGGCAAAAGCGCAGTCTTTGACCATTAGTGCGGGATCTTTGGGACCCCGGGGATTTTGGTTTCAACTGTTAAACTGCCCCCCATTTTCTTGAAATAGGGAATGTTCAGGACTTGTAATCGGATCACTACACTAAATTCGTTTGAGAACTAATGATGTATGATTTGGAGAAAAAAACACAAAGCTATTGAGAATTCCAGGGTTTAAAGTTATCCTTCGTAGGTCATTCTTCAATTGCCAGTCGAACCTTTTTTTTTTTTAAAAGCCCAAAAAGTTTTTGGGGTTTCCTTTATTCATTTCAGCAGATTTCACATATTTTTTTAAATTTTTTAACGTCAATGATCTGCCCGCAACGAGTGAAATTTATCGGGGACAATGTCCCCTGTTTTGAATGAACCCAATGCTTGGGGCGTATTAGACAATATTTCCTGTAACCACGGCGGATATTTCGCACGTTACCAGTTCGTAGGGGTAAAATTGATCCCCAAAGCATTATGAATTTTTTTTGTAAAAGTAGGCAAACATTTGATCTATCGAAGTTTCAAGAAAAGGGCCAGTCAATATTTGCTATGAAACATACAACCGGGCAAAACTGCCCCCTGAAGTTGTACTCATTATTTGAGAGGGGCGAAGTTTCTTTTTTAGATTAAAAGATATTCGATTTACAATGAAAATTCAAGGCGGGTGATGTTTTTCTTGGGGACTAAAAGGGGGTTAGATGATCTCTCGACACGCACTCAACATTTCCTATGGGACAAAATCGGGATTCCCCTATCATTATGGATGCGGTTATTGGACAATTACTGATTTCCAGTTCTTTGTATTGTTTTTGTATTTAGTTGGTACCCCGTATGCGAGACATATGAAGGTATATTGAAGTCCCCATGACGGGGAAAAAACCCTATACAACGGATGTTGGTGGGGTTTTCAACGGATAAAGAATTTGTCGTTTTACAGAGAGGGGGGCATAAAATTGGAAAAAGTGAATTAATGAAACTATCTTCACCATAACAATGTTAAAATGACCCGTTCATGAGGAAATTTAAGGTGTTAATAACCTGCAAGGATATGGGGTGCAGTAGAAAAAATGAACAATTCCCGGGGATTATTCAAACTAATTAAAATTGAAACTAATTGTAGTCAAAAAACCCCTCAATGAATAAGTTTGAAATCTGAGAAGTCTATCATTTTTTTTGTAAATTTTTTGGAAATTGTTTTTGATGAATGTGTTTAAAAAAATTTTCTCCATTTATCAAAAATTTCAAAAGATGATTATTTAATCGTCTCAGCAATTGATTCAATATTGTTTTTATAAATCTTGATTTTGGGACCTAATAGTGAAATTAACTGCCAGTAACTACACTTTTGTTTTTTAAAAGGTTTATTATTCGTTTACAGAACAATGAAATATTGTCAAATTTTTTTCAAATATATATTCTATTTTTACTAGTTTTATGATTTTATTTTTTCGAAACTTTAAATTTGGGACTACTCCCTAAACAACTCCCGCTCAAGCACATGGAAAAAGGAACATGTCCGTGGGGAAAATAGTTTCGGATCGACCATCCCCAGATAGTCGTCTCTCGCTGCTTATTTTCCAATCTAACGAAAAATGTCTTATTACAGGGTGGTTTGTTAAATTTAAACACCCCAGTGGCAAAACATTATTTATATTCATTTTACTTTGCTTCCGCCACCTGGAAGCGATTTGGAGGGTGGGAAAAAGATTCAAATTCAATACATTGACGAAAAATACAATTTCAAATTAACAGGTTCCCTGCAACTATGCATATGAACTGAAAAATCAACTTTTTGAGAAAAAAATACATATGCAAAATTACGGTATTATGAAATAGGGATGTTACAGGATCCTTTCCTGATTTCCTTTTGTTTGAATATGAAAATCACATTCTGAAAAATTTATATAATTCACACAAATTTGATGGATAGGAGGGAAAAATGAGTAAATTCGTGTTAGGTGTCCAAATAAAACATGTTATGTATTCGGGAGTCCCCAGACATTTCCCAACCAGATATTATTTGAGTTTTTTTTGAAAGTACCCCCATGTTTTGGGGCTTTTCATGGATATAGGTAAGTTGTTGGAAATCTTTGCACCAATTCTAGCTGGAGTTTTATAAGAAATATTGCATTTGGAAAGTGGTAATCGTAAATCATCCTCACGACGAGTGTTGTATCCCCTAGGGAGATACCGTACCTCAGTTGACTCCCCCCTTGTGCGTAGTAAAATTTATCGATTGTTGTTCGTCAAAACAACTTTGAGATCACTGAACATATAGTAAAGAGATGAGAGTTTGGAAGTCACAGACTTGCAATGTTCTTTCCAATCTGAAAGTGAATCAATGATTATTCCTTAGTATTTACAACTGTTATTTATAGACAAATGGGTGCTATTTGAAATTATATCTTGATATACCATTTCTCTTTGATAGGTATGAAATTTTATAAGGTTGCACTTCTCTGCATTAAAATGGAGAAATATTTGAGAGAATGGTCTGAGAAATTTTAAAATTGTTTTAACCCTTTCTTAGTTGTTTGACCAACCCTCAGAAATTAATGGGAAAACCTTGTACGAGTTGAATCACGGGGGCCTTACCTTTTTTAGTGGGATCCGAAACCACTCTTGGGACCTTGAAAAAAAGTTCACCAGCTGCGGAATTAAACCCGTGCCAGGTGGAAACAGTTGACACAAGACCGACGCTGGTGCCACTGAGCCACTAGAGTTCAAGAATTTCTTGTTTAGTATTTACTGCATTTTTTTTGACTGGGTGATCCTTTTCAAAAATTCAAGCGGGGCATTGTTGAGAAAATCATCGAACAGAACCGATACAATAACTGGGTTTCCACTTTCATGTCATTGTGAAATACACTGATATTTATGTGTCCCGTTTTATCAACATTGTTCATTTCGGATATCACTTCCCAGGCAGTTTACCAGGATCATCAGAGTTAGGAATGTTATTTTGATAATATTGTTTTTTTTTTTCTGAAAGTAGGGAGTAAAGTTTTTCCGATTCTTTGTGAGAATCAGCCAGCTCAGGTATCTGTTTTTAATAAATGAAGATCATTCAGCTCACAACTAGACATTCTGACATCCTTGTCTAACCATTTTCCAACGTTTGGTCTGCTGCACACCAGTCGTAATAGATAACTAATGTCAAAGTAGTATAAGAATGTTTCTATGGAAATATCATAACCATGATCAATTCACAGTTCATTCGAAGAATTGAAGATTCTATAAATAGTGACCGACTTACGAATTTTATATGTGCACTGAAAGCCCGTACAAGATTGGTCAATCTTAGGTTCTACCAATAACTTTTTTAATTTACCGACCATGAGTTGGTAAATGTGGGGATTATAAAGGAGGAAGATTTTTCGGGTTTTCACAATCATAATTTGGGGATCTCTGGGTAAATCCTAAGATTCACATGAATGGTCATGAAGTTCGAAATGAACGATGATCCTTTGAATTGTATGGACTCTCACTATAAGGTTGGTAATCTCAGGTTTGATAGGGTTGGTGAATCTTAGGTTTGATAGGAAAATCTGAGGATTCACCTTAGTACGGGCTTTACAGTAACACAGTTCTACAAGAAACTCATAACGGGTGAAGAGAAAGTCATGTGAAGTTTTGGTTTTTTGAAAGAAATGTTTTTGAAGCGTCAAGGTGAAGTACCTAATTCTATTTTTCAAACTACAGAAAAATCATTGGGTATATTCAATTTTCATCCAATCATTTTTCAGATTTTGAATTTCAAGAGGTACCAATGAAATTGATTTTAAAGTCACACATCTGGAAAAATATTTTTTTTCTCTATGAATGAAAGTGTTTTTAACATATATTTATAATTTGACACTTTTGTATTTTCACGGTCCACAAACATTTAACTATCCCAAAAAAATGTTTTCTAGATGAAAACACAAATCATATATCATTGCAAATTTATTTATTATTTTCAGGTTCACTGCTCTATGATAGTGTGAGTTTGAGGCAACTATGTTTTTTCGACAGTTCCTTTCTGCTCATTTGAAATGCTATATCTTATAGGCATACTCCCTCTGCTTTGGAACACAAGTTTTCCATTATTTTCATTACTCCAGTCAGTGGGTTTGCGGCATTATGAAAATCGGTCTCTGGTATTGGCCTACTTTCAAACAGTATGTTCTCTCCCTTTTGTATTGTCACCATGAACGTGATTACCGACATTCAACAAACTTCCTTCAAGGGTGAAAGCACATGGTTCGAGCAGTTCAGAATGTAGGGTAATCAACAATGCTCAGATATGCGTTGCCTGGAAGTTCCCACCTGTTTGCCTATGAAAAAACTTGGAAAAATTACCCCCAAAAGTTTTTTATATACTCAGATTTGTCAAAGTTTAAATTTTCCGATTTTTTTTTTTTCAATAAATTATCCCAAAGAAATTATTTGTTCTTTGGGCAATATCAATATCTTTTGTCTTGAATAATTAGAAATTTCATCGAAGGTTTCCCCAAATGAGTAAAAACCCCTTGGAATTTGATTTTGTATTTGAATCTTTTGGATAAAATTCTGAATTCCCTTTTTCATAGAGTCCACTAAACTTGAATTATATCCGTTATTGACTGTAATTTTTCAATTAAAATTTTTTTTTTATTGGAATTCCCGTCTGACAGCTGAACATTTACTAGTATATAAATCCTTCATTTAGTCCATTTACTTATTCACATTCTAAAAGTCAGGGCCCAATGGTTACAATGAGAACGATATACAGTATCGGAAAGTATTAATCTTGGGTACGGGGGTTTTCATGAGAGCGAAAAGAATGTTGAGAGAGCATTAAAATTTTCCCTCACTCGCCCCTCGAGGAAGGGAAAATTGATCACGACACGGGAATGGGAGAATCAGGGCGGTCCCGGCGGTCAGCTCAGGACGTCATATCAAACCAGCAGCAGTCAGGAGAATGTGCAATGAAGAAAAAAATTATTGACGATAATTTCATTGGATAATTTGAAAAAATTTGGGGAACTGAATCTTTGATTAAATTTTAATTTGTCGGAGGGAAGTAAATCAAAATATCTTTGGTGAAGTGGGGGGCCCCCCGAAAACAAAGAAAATTCTCAAAACACAAACAAAAAAAAAAACGATATTTCTGTAAGACAATAAAAAAAAAAAAAAACTTTTTCCCTAACAGAAAAACAATTTTTTTTTGAATGGAGAAAAAAAAATACCCACAAAAAAAAGAAAACCCCAAATTTAAAAATATTTTGTGTGGAATTATTTTATTAAATTTTCCCAAAACCCCCACCATTTTGCGAAACAATAGCCGAATCTATTTTTACTTTCTCTCCCGGTTGTGTGAATGGGGCATGTTTCAAAAGGGAATAATTTTCACGATCTTGTGTTTTTGCAACCACGGTTCGGCAATCTGTGCGCTGTATCGCATTTTTCACATGGTCCATTAATGCGTCGGGGGGGGTAATAGGAGGGGGGCACAGCAGTGCGTCGCTCTTGTTTTTTATTATCATATCATTGTGTTCCTTGTTGCCCCTTAAGAAATTTTTGTCTTTTCCCAGATAAAAAGTTTTCGATATTGTATAGCATGCTTTTAGGTAAAATATAGAATGGTTTGGGGAAAAAAAAATATATATACAACACATATCAGATACACATACACAACTACTACACCCCATTTGCACACCATTCTATACGCCCATACAAATTCTGAAGAATATTTAATGAATAAAACAAAAAAACTTTAAACATACTGAAACATTTGTATACCTTTCCCAACTGAATATCAACTCAAGAAAAAAAAAATGAGGAAATTTGGGTATAAGTTTTTTTATTGAGAAAATATGATTTTGACTTTGTCTTGAAAAGGGCGTTAAAAATGTTAAACGTTTGATCTCTTCCCACAGATTATCATAGCTATCAAGTCCCCTTTAAAAAAAAAAAAGAATTTTGGGTATGTGTTAATGTGACTTGTTTTAATATGGAAGGGAGTTCTGACTCTTTTTGTATCCGTGGATTTGGCCATTGCCCTAACTTTTTTTTTGTGAATATGTTGGGGGAAAATTTTATTTCTTATTTTGAAAATTAGGATTGAAAATTTGGTAGAGGAGAAAAATTAATTGGTTTTCCATTCTAGTTGCTTTAACATATCTCTAATTGGTGTTAGTCTTTTTCCCAAATTTTGGGGTTATGCGCATGGCCCTATTTTGGGGTTTCTGTAAACGTGCTAAATCATTTTGTTTTAGTTGATCATAATTTTAAACAAATAATTTAGGGAAAAGAGGGGCACTGATGAATTGTACAATTAAAAATTTTTTTCCCTTGACAAATATAGGACACAACAGGACAAAATGATTTCAAATGCTATCCCTCTTCATAATGAAGATGGCATGTTCTTCAAAATGTAACCCCCTGCACGTGAACCCCAAGATATTTAAATTGGTTGACCCGTTCCATTTTATCGGGGCCTAACATTATCTCAAAAAATTGATTACAGAAGTTTCCCAATTTTTTTTTCCCTCATTTTCCATGTACTTGGGGCTTCCCAACATTGATATTCCCAAAAATTAGCACAACACCAACTGTAAATAGAATTTAAAAATTTTGTTATTTTTTCTTTGTGTCGGTTTGGGCTTCCGAAAAAAAATGGGGTATCATCTGCAGATAATTGGGAAATGGAAACTCTCACCCATATCTCGGGCCCAAACATTGACAGACAACAAAAAAAACAAAAGGGGGCCCCTTACACTTCCGTGGTACTCC